>JAQGBY010001316.1:0-30475 GCA_034698785.1 Mycogona germanica
GAAGGTGTCGGCCGGAATCGAAACCGCGATCACGGGCTAAGAGGCGAACGCGCTACCTCTCTGCCACCGACACCTCTATTTTTTTATTTTTTTTTGTTTGGTGACATATGTTTTACTTGGTGGAAGGGTCCGTGGTGAAAAGCTCCAAGGAAAAATAAGTCTAGCCATTTTTGGATCGGGAGTCTCAAGAGGAAAATGCGCCCAGACGTTTCGAGTATCTTGACATCAAGTTTGCTTTTTCCTTTTTTCATGGTCGCGGCTTGTATGTGCGCACACGTAGTCATTATAAAAAGACGCCTTTTCATATTGTAATTCATTTGCCATGAAAATTCTGAAGTTTATTGCCTGGATAAAGGAAGCTTAAAGTACAAGTTACCCTTTTCAAATATGGAAAATATCCTTGTCGGTAAGCGTAAAATATTTTCGGTGTATTCCGGAAGATGTATGTTAAAATTTATTTTTTAATTAAATGCGAAACTCCAAAATGTAATTCTTAAAAAAAGCATCTCACATATTTCCCGACGTTCATGTTCAAGAAAGGCCAGCCCAATCTTTTTATTCAGAATATTTTTGTGTCGAGATCTAATTTTCTGGGAATTCAACATTAAGTTAACTGGCAGGGGAGTGAAAGTGACCACACAATTGCATTAACCCCATCCCAATCGTATATCGTTCAGATATCTCACACCCCTTCACATTGGTCAGTCATTTCTGTTGTCTCCATCTTGTCCACCCACTAATTTATTAAAAACATGCCTCTGAGCTCCGTGAATGAGTACGGAACATTCCGAATGGAATTAATTCACTTCCTTAACCATATAACACGCGGGAAAAAATTGGCAGAATTTGCGGGGGATGCGCTTATCGGTTGATGCTCCTGATGAATGACTCATATAATCATTCCGCCTCCAGTGACACATGTTTTGCAACATTGGCTGGTGAGAAGAACTCTGAAGACCGAGAATGGGGAAGTAATGAATAAAGCCAAGAAAGGCTTCGTGGTTAAAGGCGTCAGTCGTAAATTGTCATTCGGTCAGAATTAGAAATTCACGGGCGAGAGTCCAGTCTAGAGCGGAAATCGATTAAATTCCATCCGGGACATTCACCGCACCGTGGGGGTGGGATGCGGGTAATCTGATGTGAGATGCGGGGGATGCGCCGAATTGTGGCGGCTGGTGAGCGGTGTGCTCAAGAGGCCAGCCTATTGTGCCTGCGAAATTGTGATCATGATTTTACGTGTATATTTTTAGAAAGCGTGGAAAACATTTGTGTATCCGCTGTTACAGTTCAGAGCAGGTTGGCTAACGTTGAAATAATACAATTTAAAAATCGTGTGAATATTTCAGTTGATCAAATAAACGTTGACATATCTGTTGGTGACAGTGGGAACTGAAACTTGTGCAATATTATGGATCGAATCAACGATCTCTAAGTACGTGAAGGGATCGCAGTAGTCCCGATTATAAATGAGGGAAACATTAGTATTGGAAATTCATTGCAGTTTGGATAGTGCGACATTTTAATGTTACATTCAGCCTCTACCTATTTCAACTCTTTCTTTCCATTCCAGATAAACCTCATCACCCCTTATTCCCTTTATCAAAGTCGTCCTCTTTTCCCCTCCCCTCCTCAACTGCCCCTCCTCGTTGCCCGGGAACTAGCCGGGACCCCAGGACTGCTAGGGAGCCTAGTAAAAATCGATAGTGAAGGGAATCCAATAGGGGCTCTGATTCTCGTTCTCCCCTTCTATGTATTACACAAAATGCAGCCTAGCATACGAATTATATTGCAGTGGATGTGATGCAGGCAACGAGGTATTCACTGCAATATTGATATAATATTATCGACGTAAACAATGTAAACACGTACAGATTCCTTGGTTTTCATATTTTTTAAAAAGTAGTAGCCATTGAATTAAACAGTGCAGAGTTGAAAATTTAATTGAAATCAGGATTTTCATGTATACTAATGTATTTTTTAATAAGCGAAAACACATTTGCGCAGAGCAACTTCAGTTTGCAATGCACAAGCAAGTGCTGAATGCAGAAAAAATGTTTTTCCAAACCTAATTTATTTTTCAGTTTTACTTATGCAATACTGTATCCTTTGTCCAAATCATCTATTGTTGTCAATTTCCATTTTTATGCGTCTTACGTACATTGTTTCACGAAAACAAAATTCTTTTAGGAAGTTATTTTTTTTCATCACGCAAAGATTTGCGCACGAATTTATAAATGCTTTGTCGAAACGCTGAGGAAAATTCGGTATATCCTCAGCTATTCGCATACGCATTACACGTCTGTTAAACAAAAACAAAAGTGCCGTGCTCAACAACATAAACATTCACCTTCTTTCTGTTTGTGTGCGTGTACGCATATATACTTGTATGTTTACTGCATTTCGTCGGGGCAAACCCCAGATTACACCTGCGAGTCGATTGCAATCGGACTAGGTGGCGCTGCGCTTTCTTTTCTCCAACATGGCAAACGACTGCATCAAAACGAATGGAATCATTTTACGGGAGAGCAAGAAAATAAACGTACCCCAATATCGATTGTAATCGACTCTGAAGTGCTTACAGGTATGCACAGGGAGGGGATATTTCTCTGGTGGGACATAAGGCGTTGGTCAAACACGCCCATCTTGCAAGTCTTAATGCAATGTGAGCGATACATGTGTGTGCATGCGATGAAAGAGAAAACGGGGGGAAATTATTATGATTATGTAATAATTTCTCTATAATTACTTTTACTGAAAACTTTCTCCACGCTCACGCAATTAGGGTTAAGTGTGCAAATTGCATTCGGCGTTGCCATTATGTGGAAGGTCTCTTTTTGTGATTTTTGGTTTATTGTTTTTTGCTTATAAAAATCCCAATTGTATATATATTTTTTATTATTATATATATATATATACCGTTTGCACCTGCGCAGGCCTCTTGAAATTTGTGGACGGTAGTAGTGACCGGGGCTGCTTGCGGGGTAAATCTTGTAATTACAATTGTACAAGTAAAGGGCGTTATCGCGTTAAGGTAATTAACTTAATTCAATAAGCATCTGCTACGCAAATGCGTTGGCTCCCTCCATGTATGAGGACGTAGACAGTTTTCATCCTCATTCGTGTAATTTAATTTTGTTCGGTCGTTTATCTTGAAATTTTTCAACTTCATTTTTTTCTGTCCGCTTGAGAACGATGTCGTATATCATGATGATGAAAGGTGAACATACTGAATACGGATGAGCGTTTTGACAAGGCGAGAAACAAGTAATAGTAGGATTAAGATTGAAACAAGTAATCATTTTTCAAGATCTCACAAAAATGTCGAAAAAAAGCGTGACAAAATAAAGATTCGTCTCGTACCTATCATCAATGGTACGTCATATAGATGAAGTGAGACGAGTTCATGTAGTAAATTTAGTAACTCCGCTTTATCCGTCATAGTTGAGGCATTTTAATGTTAAATTGGTGAAACATGTTTGTTTAAGCGGTTGGGACCAGGACTACACAACGCAATCAGTTTGAGGCAATCATATACCTGAAGTTCGACAAGTACATGTAGTTTAGCAACTCCGCTGTATATATACGCTATAGTCGAGACATTTTAATGTTTGAACCATTCTACTAATAAACTACAACGTACGATGTTTTGGCCAGCGGCACACTTAAATTGGCTCTTTCTTCTGTTCAGCAAAATTGCAAAGGCAGTTTTTTCTGTTTTGTGCAAAAAAAAAAGAATCGTACGTATTTACAGGTAGAAGGTGGAGTGGGAGTAGCGAAGGTTGACTTGTTATGTGTGGGTTCATCTACAGGCCTGTTTCATGCTATTTCTTTTCGAGTAGAAACAGCAGCAACACTGAGACTCCTGGGGAAACTGGTTCTTCTCTGATCATCGACTTCATTTGTCTACGCGACTGATGTTTTTGATCAAGTCTGCTTGAAATCATCAACAGAAAAAAGCACACAAAGCACTAACTATTTCCGAAAAAAATTCACTAATGAAATATTTACAATTTGAAATTAAACAATAAATGTTGATGAACATCGAGTGCATGTGCAGATTATTTGCTTGTGTAAATATTACGAGTGCATCCCGGGGTACCCTTCGCATAGTGACTAAGCACCATGAGGGGTACAGAACGCTGTAGTTTGCTTGACTATAGTTGATTGGAACAAATAAAATACGCAATTAATTAAAAGGTAGCAAAAAACCAGTTTCGCTCAAATAAATTAGTGTAAAATATGTAAAAGAGCTATATCCATATCCAAGAATTTAATGTCTTGGCGGTGTGTAGCGATTGCCAGAAGTGATGATTAATACTGTTCATTTCGAAACTGACGTCCAAAATATGTCATTCACTGGAGAGACTTTAACTGTCTAGTTTTGTCAATTATATAACCTTGTACCATTCAAAGATTCAAAAAAAAAGAACAAGGGGACTATATTACTGTATGTGAACAAGGACCGCCCAAAAAGGTGATCAAAAACCATATACGATATGTGCCAGCACATAGGTCGATGGATTACCGTATAATGTACACAGCGGTGTCACGTAAATGCACATGTTTTCGACGCGGGGCCACCTAGCAGCATAATGTAGCATTAGACACTGAAAGCCCTGTGACCCTGTCACACGCTCTACGTGCACCTCTATATTTATACACACTCACACATGGATGTGCTGTACGTCAATATTCAGAGGTTCAGTGCAAACGCGCCAGTGCATAATAATGAGCGGGTGTCAGACAAAATATAGCGTGTATTGTCTCGACACACATTTCGGCACAACGCCATCCACTTAACAACATGGGTTGAGGTGCAAGAGACTGTATCTATACCTACTCTACTCGTATTGTTGTCTTGCTGTCGTACGCCAGAGGCTAGAGAGGAGAGAGACGAGGCTTCTTCAGCAAAGACCAATTGTGTTCAGGGGTATTCCAAAAAGATGATCTGACTAAAATATTAGTATTCAGTAGTAGGATTTATTCTAGAGATGCTCTCTAGTCAGCACAACCATATTCCACATTATAACCTTCTCATCTCATTGAGGTGATAAGTGAAGACGAGCAGAGGGGTAACAAGGATGTTCCTCTTTGCTTGTCACAGACCTTCCTTCCTTCCTTCCTTCCTTCATGTGGTTATCACTCCTGATTAGGGCTACATTTCCAAATTTTTAAGGAACAACCTTAAGATCATTTCAAACGTATTTCCCCTTAAAGGCTAAACTCTTTCATATTTGGGTCTATGTTTTCGGGAAGTTCATCTTAGATCTCTAGGCCAAGTGGACTGCTCCGTTGTGGACTTCATGAGGATTCATGTCACTTACAAAGTGGAAGAGTTGTTTGTCTGGAGTTTCAAAGTAAGGTGTATACTGTTGGAAGTCAAAACTAAAAACGCTTCAACGGATTTCAGAAAAGTTACCTCATCGAAATCATCAAATAAATTAAACGGCAGCGTGGCAGCAGATTATTTATTTCCCCAAACATTTTCAGGAGTCTATCATGATTAGTTGACACGACAATTATGGAGTAATCTCGCTACAGAGAAGATGCATCCTCGGTTGCAGCTGCTTGTGCTAAATTAAGTGTTTTCGTATCGGAAGCGCAGCCGGAAATATGCAGTAGCGCAAATGGCAATCAAAGTGCGCGGTTCTCCATTGATCTTGATCATCATTAAACGTCTCCGTAACCAGTGCTGCTATGTGCACACCCAGGGTACCGCTCGTCGTGTCGACAATTTTGTTGCAAGGCTTATTAGTTGCGTGCGTGTTGCGTTCGTGTATCGCACAGCATGCACGTCATGCTCACCGGTTTGCCATTGAACGAACGAGCCGACTCGCACTGGGGGTGTGCGTCACAGACGGATATTCGTATTATTTATTATTATTATTGTTATCGAGGACGCAGTCACAACAGGGTACACCCGAAATAGGCACGCATTCCCCTGATGCTTTACCGGGGCCAGACGTAAACATGGAATAATATTTTTTCGACTAGAATGCGCGAAACCACTGCTATAAAAACGTCAGTGGCGTAACGCGGGATTAGGATTAGGCAAAAAGCTTTCATAGTTGTGAATTTGTTTAACAAATCACGTGACGCATGATTAGGATTAGAGCTTGGATAATTGTGATTAGCAAATGTTTGATGTTACTAATTTTTAGAATTTTGATTTGTGCAAACATAATTTAAGAAAACAATTTTTTTTTCAAATTACGATATGTTTAGAAGAAAAAGTTCGCTTGTGCCACGAGCGTTCCTTAAATTTTGGTCATAAACCACATCACTATAAGATTAAAAAAATTGACAAAAATATAATATATTTTTAATCGTAATAATCTTTTCCTTCACACATCTTTGTTGCACGTCTTCCAAGGTTGTTGCGCTTGCAGTTGTATCGTTTCCAGTGACATTGAGCCATAGTATTCATTTTCCAAATGAACCCATATTTTACATTATCATAAGTAATGAGGAGGTAACTTATGACCAACCCAACGTCATATTTTAAATTTGAAAACAGCTGTTTCAGTAATGCGCGCAATAATGCGCATTCTCATTTCTCGATTGCGGTTACACTCGTCAGATGATTGACTGTTTTCCAGCCCTATTCCAATAATTAATATTTATTTGTTTTCCAATATTTACGACAACTATTTTGTCGGAGTTTAGTTAACGAGACGCGCGTCAAATTTAAATGACCCTTGGGTGTTTATTTGATATGCTGACGCGCGTAATGCCCACCATATATACCAGACTCTTAATTATGGTTTCTGCGCAATCGCCCAAACGAAATGAAAAGTTAGATGTCCGATGCCGATGGTCTGACAAAATTGGTTCGTTTTGATCGTGAACTTCGATCATTTGCATGTGTGTTTCTAGCCTTTCACCTCAGCGTAATTGATCAGCGTAAATGTGTACGAATGCTGGTGCGCACCAGAGCTTTACCGATTGCAATGCTGGAGGCCATCCAAACGAAACCGAACCAGCCATGTAATCTATTACTCTGAAGTGACCGAATACTAGTGAAAACAGCTACCGCATGGAAAATATCCTCTTGAGAATGAGAACCGTCTTTTGGTAAAAGTTGAAATGCAAACCACTCACTAGACAATAGTCCCAGCATCATCATGTTCTCAATTAGATTGCCATGCACTTAGGGAACAAAAAATGACAAACTTTATTTGAAATAACAGTTTGATGCTGTTCGAACATTTTTCACATTTGTTCAGAAGATAGAGCCTTCGGTCAAACTCATGTATTAGGAGAGTGTATATTGAGAAGACCTCGGATCTCAGGACGATGTATAATGAGACGAGCTCGTGTGTTCGTTTGTCGAGGACTCACGCAATGGGTATTGCATGTGTGCAATCAAGTTATTGAGGGATATAACGATGACGCAGAAACCATATAATGTACATGTAGAGTGGCAGCCCTGAACTCTGTCCGTGCACTTGCAGTACAGTGGAACGGGCTTGTACATAGTCGCGCGCTCGCCGAACTAATTTCTTAAATGCACGATTTTTGACGGCAATTTTGCCGAAGCAATGAGTGGCGGCGACAGAAATAACGGAAACAGGCGCCTAGATCGTGTCCGACTGTAACACACCGTTCTTAAATGGCTTTCTGTAATGTATGAGAGTTAATAGCTGCTTTCCTATTATGGGTGGACGATACAATTTTGTTGATACTGTCGTGGCTGTTTTCATCCATGGTGGGTGATGACATCACACTTCTCCAGGGAATCTTCAGAAGATGCCAGTTCGTTGTTCTAAGTGTTATTCTTCCAAATAAGACTTCGAAGTTTTCTTTCCATTTCTTTTTGCGTGCACAATTTCAAACTCATGCATTGATAATTGTCAATAATTCAAATTACTCACACAGAGAATAATTAATTTGCTGTTGAAGAAGCATTGCAAATACAATTTATTTCGCAACATTAAATTAAAAAATGATCAATTTTTATCGAGCACTCTTGCTCGGTAGGCTTACTAAAATAAAATAGTATATTTCTAACAATTATTGTAACATGTGTGCAACAGACATTTTATTTATACGAGTTTAAAAAAAGTATGCAAAGAATACACAAAACCAGATATTCCATGGAACTGGTATAGTAACATGTGATCAAAGGATGTCTTACGTCGGTTAACGCAAACTTCTAAATAATTCGTTTCCAAAAAGATATCTCCCATCAAACAGCCTCTACAAAAAGGACAAATCACAAGCAGCTTATAATGGAAGCTTTTCAAATTTCCTTTTGCAACTATGAAACTCACATTTTGAAAAGAAACTCTCCTTCAACCAACCAACCTAAGTGTAAAAGCAACTGTTGTCGCATTTCTCATTAAAATTAACAATGCTAACTCGTAAACTTTGATGGCAGTGGCAACTCGTGTTGCATTTCAGACAGGTATTCACCCCAACCACGCAGTATTTTAAATTATCGACATAGAAAGATAGAGTAGTTTCTGCACACGAGTAGCAAGCTTGTGTGGGACGTTTACGAGAATGACATTTTTGAAGGTATAAAAATAGCCATGTCCTTTTGAAACCGCTCTATACATTTGGAGCGATTGACCTGCAGCTTCTTTGACGTGACACGCGGTAAAATAAGAGGCAAGGGACAGTTCGCCCAACAGATTTATATCACCTTTTCAAAGCATTTGACACTCTTTCACTTAATTGTACGAATTGTACCTCGAGCAATTTCAACTTTACTATGCAGAAGGTACAATATATGGGATAAGTCTCTGAACTTTCTTGCTCGCTCTCTCTCTCTCTGTCTCGTTCTCTTTTGTGGTTTGGCCGACACGACTCTCTGTGTATGCTGTATTTGGATGTGAAAGCTGATCCAAATACAGGATTTTATGAGGCCAAGGGCTATTTCTTAATTAATGCGGAAATAGATGGTCATACAAAGGGGCTTACCGGACTTGAAGACAAGTTTGGCAAGAGTTCAAGATATTCGTTTGTCCCCACGTGTCCTTTATGGAACTTGCGCATTGCCATAACAAAGACAAAGAGGTGACAAGGGTTACTGCAACGATATTTTAACGGAAGATGCGGGTGCATCTTATGATTTTCCAAAAAAAGATTATTTTACTAATGAAAATTGTGAAGACGTGTTTGGGTCGATATTGGGACGGTATAAGTGATTGCCAATGTATAAGGGGCAGCGCCCCATTTGCAAAAACAAACACTCCACAACCAATCATAACTCTAAATAAAAATCAGAGTCTGCTAAATATAATATATTCGCACTACCCTAATTACGGTCTTTACGAAAAATTGAGTGTAGTGCAATTATTTTGTATGAGAATTACAAAAATAATCCATTAATCATAAATTAAAGCTGGTCGTACTATCGCATATTTATGGTGGATCAAGCGTATTTCCTTGCACTTAAAGTAAAATTTAATTCGTGAGTTCCATTTCCGACCTCTGAACTTCTACAGGTAAATCATGTAACATAAGTGTGTTAAACCACATTTTTTTCAGCGAGGAGCTTCATTCCACTACATGAGATTACTGCATGATGCATTCCTTCAATTTTGGAGTAATACCGTTAACAATTTATGAGGGGCATAATAAATTATGTAAGCGTGCCACATAGACGATACGCCACTGTACATATACTTCGCCGCATTTACGAATAACAAGCGATTAAAACTCAGGTCTACGTTTTCGTAGGGTACAAATAGAGGAGCCGCTCATGTGGCAACATTGTCGGCACACATTCGAATGACGCGCGCGTCATTGAGATGTTAGACGTACGTGTGGCCACTTGAAGATTTTTACATAGATTTAAGTGGTTTATGTTAGTTTGTGGCCAGGAACGTGTTGAGTCCTCATCACACTCACAAGTATCATATATCTCCTCTTTGGACCATCCGCACTTACTGTTTTCTTAGTGAATGACAGTGAGACTATGGTTAGAAACATTTTCTACGTTAGAAAATATAGTTCTAATTGGAATAATATTTTCAATACTTGTTTTCAAAATTGTTGAACAAATATTAATAGATGCTGAACCCAAAACTATAGTAGTTGCGCCCACAATGTATTGAATAATGTCTCTTTCTATTCAGGTGGGTTGTACTTGTACAGTACTTTTAGCAGGGTCTGTTAGTGACGAGTTCAGGTCAGTTTATTCGAAGTGACGCCAGACTCAGACCAATATCGATTACTGCTTCTATAGATCGATACGTGCCTGCTCACTGTCGTGTGCTCATAATGGGTGTTCGAGTGCAGGGAGGTCTTGGGAGGACTCAAACAAGTGCTGATGAAATTTTCATAAAACGAAGAGGGTCTCTCTCTTGTTTATTTTTCGTGAAGTGATGCATGCCCGCGCCCATCACAACATAATTTTCGGTTTACACGTATTTTATGACCGCATTCATATAGCCAGGCTGGTGCTGGACTCAAGTGTAATTATGTGTATTATGTGCGCACGTAAATGGTGGTCAATTAGCATCGACACGCCAAACTATTGTTCGCAACCACGTAATAATTGCGGACGTATAATAATGCACTGCATTCTCAGTGAAATATTAGGTAATATATACACGGCATGGGAGTTCCTATTAAACACTTAAGCTTGCACAAGGCGAATCTCGTATTCCATAAGATTAGGTGAGCTGAAATTGAACTTGAATCGAGAGATTACAAAGATACTCTTGCAATTATTGATTGTGCAATCAATAATTTTAAATAGAATTAATCAATTTTCTTTTCTGATTACGAAGAAACTGATACTTTCCCGAAATTGTTTTAGAAAGTTAACTGTTGATCAAAGTTATGTATACTTATGGTCGACCGCTATTATTCATTTCATAATTTATATCACTTAATATTTAAAAACCTATTCGTGCATTTATTTTTTATTTTGTCAGGACCATCAAATTCAGTTTTAAAAATAAGCTGAACTCGTGCATTCCTTATTTTATCATTGGATCGTAAATATCAATCCAAATTTTGAAAGATTAAGCTGGCACGAATTTCAACATTTAATATTTTTTGCCATGTGGAAAGTAACCCATATACAAAAATATATTTCCAATTAATAACTGAGCTTTCACACAGCAAAACAGAACAATCGAATCAGTCAGTAAACGTCTTTCTTTCAAATGTAAAGCAATATTTCCATTGTGACAGAACCGACACATCTTGGCCATTCGCCAGCGACAAAAGATAAGCAGTGAAATACGTGTAGATTGGCAGCTCAAAATCAATCAGCCTCCGTCCTAGGAGAAAGAGAGGAATTTAACGAAAGCGTTCGACTTGGGCTTAGTGGCGGCATCTCTGCCAGTTGCTGTCTTGGCGCCTGCGGTGATCTATTGGCTCAACTTATAAATATAAAGAAAGGGAGACATAATAAATTCCATGAAAGGGAGGCAACCACTCAATGCATATTAATATTTTACAGCATCAAGAAACAGACAAACAAATGAAACTGGATTTTTAGCCGCGTTTATTAATCAAAATTAAAAATCGATAACCATTCAAAGACGTCATTATTACACTTAGGTTCAATGTCTTGGGAACTCTTAGAATGATCATTCTTGGTTCTTGTCTCAAAGACAATATGAAAAATTTTGCTTGCATAAAATAGGTGATTAAACCTTTATAAGGGTCCGCGACAATTTAAAACATCAATTGAATTTGGTTTGAAATTATGAATAAACTTTAGATAACAGTTCAACCTACAGTAATTTGTTTGTTCCACTACATGTCCAACACAATGTCATAACTGCGGATTAATTTTTCCGCCAATATGTATGTAGAAAGAACTCTGGGTGTAGTTTCGACAATCAAACGAGCGATCGCAACGCAGCCATTATTTGTTTTCAAAAAAACATAATTCGTAACGTTAATTATTAAATGGTTGTTTTTCCCCCCGTCTGCCAATGATGCATGGGGGCTTCCGGCAGCGATGCTCCAGATGAACACAAAAGGTATATCTGAACACGTCATCTCGTGATTAGCTCCACCCATGCCGACGCCAACGGAATATTTTCCAAATAGGTTTGCCAGGCAAATATGCATATTCAATTGCGTTTATGGCGACTGAGAGGCGCAGTGGGGTGGCGAGGGAGGCAGGAGAGTTGGAGCCGGCGAGTCTGTGTGGGGCAGGCCCGATGGGATAAGGGGGGAAGGGGGAAGGGGGATAGAGGACGGCCCCGGGAGGGGGTGTCAGATGCGGCGCGACCGAGCAATAGGCCTTCAATATTTCGAATAACACGCAATGCGCCCTCGTAATGAACTGGTGCAGTCGAGAACAACAGCTTTGTTCATTTATGACACAATGAGTACGAATACACGGAGTAGGGCGAGGTCGTCTGTAGTACAGTTAGTTCTAACTGGGCAATGCGGAATTGTTCTAGACTGTTGATGAAAGTGCTTTCTGTCTGACCACGGAAGTTTTACTCTCTCTCGCTCTCCGAATAATTTGAGTTTAGTGGAAAACACTTGACACAGTTCTCGAACATCTTTGTTGGAATTGTTTTCTTTAAGAAATAAAGATAAAACTGTTTGAAATAACGGATTTCGAATTTGATTTTAAAAACAAACGTTTTCCACGAATTCACATGCACAAATAGCAAAAATACGCTAAGAAGAAATAAATAGAAAGTGTTCAGGAACACCCCGAGACGGATAATATTTTAAGAAAAATTGCACTATACTTTCCAATAAATCAGAAAAATATTCAAAAATTTCCGATAGTAAGACACATTTATTTCGTCAATTACAGAGCATAAAAAATACACAATATTAAGTGACTAAGTAAACTAAATACACGAACGCCTTCTAGCGGAGTCTTACCACGTACCACGGAATAATTTTTTAAAAAAAAGTATCTGCGACAGAATTGGAACCTGTGACGATTCAGGTAGAATTTTCGACATCATTTTCCCCCGAAAACAGCCGATTTCCTCAAAACAACACGATTCCTCCAAAGCGAACCTACCTTGACGTGGAGCTGCGTGTCGATGGCGTTCCATCAACGTAGCGGTGAGAGAAAGATCGAGAGCAGCCCGCAGCGATGTCGGTTCCGCTCGGACCGCTCCTCCACGCATTTCTATGGACGGCTACACGGAGCGCTCCACAACGCATATCCACACTCCATCCACATAGCCTTGACAAAGGAAAAGCGGCGTCAGGGAGGGACTGGAGTTTTCTCTCGTGGGGAGAACTGTGGGGGAGGTTTGACCCAAATCTGGATCGGGAGGAACGGGAGGAACGTAACGGGAGGTGGGGAAGAGAGATCCAGATTTTATGGGAAGAAGGAAGGAGGAATTAGTATGGGGAAAAATGAAGACTGTAGGGGGCGCTGCGACTGAAGTGGAGGAAAGGGGGCGTACTGGGAGTCATTCGTACTGTTTAATATATATGCGGTGAAAGACATAAAAGTCGAGGCCAATGACGTAGTCAGGAATGTAGGGCAATGTGGTTGGTGAGTCGATATAGGGGGTGGGAATGGGGAGGGGTAATGTGCGGTGGCTATGGGGTCCTATAACGTAGGCTGGGAAGCGAAAGAGATGACCCAACACCTTATTTCCGGTGTGGGGGAGACACGAGGCCGCTCATCTCTTTTAAATGAGGGGGGTCTTAATTGCTAACGATACCGTAGCAATCTATGGACACTACAGTTTTGGTAATTGGATTTGGTAGTAGTTTTTTCTTCCCTTTTCAAAATGAGGGGTGCAGGCTGTTTTCTAGTTTTTCAGATGTTTACTGCTTGTTTTTTTAAACTTTTGGATCCTGTTTTTATGAATCCTCCTCTTAAAAAATCGATTTTTTTTCAAACGAAAGTAATTTATTGCGTTTGGTAGTTAGTTAACTTACAATAGTTTGCCCCAGAGTGTTTTTTGTGAGCGATGCCCATAAAAAATTACCATGAAAGAGGACATCTGCTGTTATACATGTAAAGTTGCTTAAAGAGATGTTTCCGGTTACGATTGTTTCTCGACAATTGAAATTATATACCACACTTCTTAAATTTTGTAATTATGTTAATTTTAAATTTACAACAAAATATATCAAAGTAATTCAATCGATTATTTTAACTTCTGTTGATCAAAATTTCAAATAAAATTGTGTCTCATTAATGGCTTATAAAGATGGCAGCAAAATAGTGAATAAACTGTTTTCTCTCTTTGTGTATTAAAAGAGAGAATTGCTTTTATAACAGATGAGAAGATTTCTCGACCATGAAAACTTTTCTCGACCAACAACATCCAAGTAGAGGTCATATTGACGGGAAAATACTTTTTATGCATATGTTAACCTTCTCAGCCATCCTTGCAAGCTTTCATTTATGTAAAATTGTGTTTCCACTAGATTTGAAGTCGGAACCAAATTTGGGGTGACCGTCGCAAAGAATTTGACGAATTTGGCCAAACCTCTAGTTTCTTCAGGTAGATAGATCGCCTACATTGAAATGTCGCTGTACATTGTGGTAGCGAACCCCACGGTGGACACCTCGGTCTTTACCTCGGGATCGAATAATTGAGAGTCCGCGCCGGGAATCGAACCCGGGACCGTAGAGTCACAGTTAGTCGCAATACTGACTGGGTTACGACGAGTCGATCTGCTACAATTGCAGCGAACCGACTGATTCTATTCGCGCCACTAGAGGGCATCATTAATGATGATGCCCATAAGCGTAAATTAATGCTGCCGCCGACTAATAGCAATCACTATTGGCAGGCGCGCTATGCGGAAAAGCTAACCTACACAAAAAGCGGGTGAGATGCGATAGGTGAGAGTTTCGTATTTCACTCGTGACGACTACATACATTTCAGCGATATTCAACAAAGATTCGAAAAATAAAAACAAAATCTCTGGAGCGAAATCTTGATTGCAAAAAGGAGTTTATAGTTAGACATGCGGAATCGAGCTCCACGCCCCCCAACAGGTTCTCCGCGGCTCTGCGCCAGGAAAAAACGCAATTTGAACAGCAAAGGCTGAAACCGTGTCCCATAAAACACCACTTAATCCGACATTCTGACGTGGGGAGAGCATTTACGGTGGTGGCCGGGCGTGTTTCGGCAACGATTTCAAAATATTAAATTCGGTTAGACAGGCGGGGACAGAGTGTGTGTGTGGGGGGCTTGGCAATAAAAAACACGCCTGAAACATTAATGTTGCGGGTAATGTGTGTGGCGCAGTCGCAGACTCTTTAATAATGGGGATCAGGGGATGATCGAAGCAAGGACTTCACTCCACCTTATCAGATAGATGGCTTGCATGGGTCGCGTTTTAATTTTCAAAACCACCGTTGCTCATAGAACCCGGACCTGCAATTCAGAAAGCAACCGTTCCATTGTGACCCGGTACAGTGTATTTGTGATTTTGTAGTAAATATTCATTTTATTTCGATGCAATATCACTATATATATCACCGTCACATGAAGTGGGCAAACAAAAAGAATAACGCGTCAATATCAATTGCAATAAAGCCAACTTTGCACCTGCATTGCGAAGAAATCCTCAAATGCCAAGGTCTTTTCTTTTAAAAATATGATACCGAATTCTGAGCATATATTTCAATAATTATTCGAAGTTATTTGATGAAGAAAACAAAACTAATTTAAAGAAAACTTTTTAAAATGTCAAATGACATAAACTGATCAAAATCTTAATGGCTCTGATTTTAAGTTCGTAAGAAATTTCTTTTCAATTCTACATTAGTTAGCTGATATGATCTGAAATATTCTGAATGAGCATTTTTTGTTTTCAACTTTTTAAAATCAAAATAAAATGTTGGAAAATCAAAAATATTTTTTGAATTACTTGTGCGCTCAGGCGATTCATACTCGATCGAATACGGACCACGGTTTGCCATGCGTGCAACTGTGGAGTCCGGACTTGAGAATGGATCAAGCAGGGAGGGGGGAGGGAAGGGTAGTGGGTGGGGAGACAGTCTCAGCCAGGAACTGTTTAGGCCGACGTCGTCGACGCGTCTGCCTGCCCCATCCCTCCCATGCACCCCCGGGCAGAATATGGCACAGACGGAAATATCGACGTGAGATCGTCTGGGACACGACTGCCAGGGACGTGGAGATGACGTCATTTTAGTGCCCCGAGCCCGCGTTTATACCTCGGATCGTAAAATTGACATTAAAAATGCCGGTTCCGCGTTGACGTCGCGGGAACACGCCTGTCGTATACGGAGCCAGGTCGGCCGTGCAATCGCGCCACCGCGCCATCATTCGCCGCAGCGCACTCGGTTCCATCATTTCCAGGGACGACACTGCTATGAGGCCGTAGCGGATCGATAGATATGCGACCCCTGGCGTTCACATTGCGCAGCCATTTACTGTCGCCGAGAACGCAACAGACATAAAACCAAAACAAATTGGATGATTGAAGTGATTGCATCATAAAATGACGAATTCCATCAACTTAGCCCTATTAATTGTATTTACAGCAGTATTATTATTGGAATTAGTCATGGTTGTAGTTCCATCAACTTAGCCCTATTAATTGTATTTACAGCAGTATTATTATTGGAATTAGTCATGGTTGTAGTATATTTTATAACACTGGTTTGAGAACACTTTTATGAATTTAAATAATGCAGCAGCCAAGACAATCCAACTGCTCAATATTTAAAATTCAAAATCGTTACAGTGCCAAAAAATAAAAATATATTGTCATCAAGAAATTCAGGTAATCTCCACCAGCAGCTCTGAAATAGCGCTAACGATATTGCAGCAACCCGCGAAAATTCAATTGGCCAGTTCAACACATGGAACAAACTGCTGGGCTGCGCTAGGCTTGTTGTGTCCATGAATGGAAACGGACCTATTGCGAATTTGTGAGAAAAGAATTGGAAGCAGAATTAAAATCTAGGTGCTCTATTTGGCATTTTCGCAGACTCCATTTTTCAAAGATTCTCTTGGCATTGTGTGTCATACATACATGTGTTATTTCTGTTCCGTCTGTCACACGCAAATGAGCCACTTGACTGACTGCGGCGAGGACGAGGACTGCCGTTGTACACAAACCGGTCTAACATGCATGATTTATTCCTAGTGAAAAGTACACTCGCGACACACAATTTAAAAAGAAGCGCACAATGCTCGTCTATCGAGACTAGACGTGCGGCGCGTGCGACTTCACATTGTGCGGCGCGATTTAATGGTCGACTTAATATTAACATCTCATGAATGTGTCTGCGTGCGTTGCCACTTAAGGAGTTGGAAGAACAGTTGACATTCAGCTCGTAATTGGAGACAAACGAGAACAATTTCGCACAAAAAATTGCCATCTCCTAAACTGTAATCTTCTGAACAACTAAAGCCCATTTATATTATAATCGTAAATGTCCGCTTTTTTTAATTATTTTTTTAAGCTATCTGTTTCCACGTTTACCAGCTTGACGGAATTGAATAAAATTTGAGCTTTAGTGAGTGATTTTTAAAAAATGTGGTCGAGCGCAATTTATGTCAGATCTCGATTTTGAGAATTTCTCATTAAATCAGCGCTTCGCCAGAAATTCCAAAAATGTCGTCTCCACTTCTTCAAAAAATAGTGTTGTCGCTATGACGTGATACCAATGCTGCCAGTCATGTTTCAATACTTCCTATTTGTAAAACGTTTAATATCTGAGACAGCCTTTTAACAAATTCGGAATAAAATGCGTTTGTGTGTTTTTAAATAGATTAAATATTAAAATTATCAAGCGTTTGAAAAAACTATAAAATGAATTAGGGTTAGTTTTGTGTTGTTACCTCATTGCTCTGGCACGTGAGGGATCGCGATTTTCAAATATTTGAAAAACATTTCGCTAACATGACGGTGACTTTCGAGCGAAACCGAGTTCCCCACACATATGATAATGTTTTCAAGAAAATAACGAACATTTTGTTTGTACAATTTCATAAAATTTTGGTAACGTCTCAGCCTCAAAACCTGTAAGACTGTTTGTACCAACAAGGAATGATTTTTTCTTTTTTGTAATTCACTGAACAACAGGAGTTTCTGTACCCCTCTTGGTGCTTAGGCACTATGTGAGGGGCACATTGGTCTGATAATAAGGAAGTCAAGACCAATCATTTTGTTAAAACTGATTTAAGTTCATTTTATAAAATAAGAGTGACGTCACATAAATCTAGCAGCTTATCTTCATTGCCAGTTAAAATCGGTCAGCGGCTACATTCCAACAGGTGAGGCCACCAGCCTTCAGTCTTTTTACTCTCTCTCTCGTACCAAGTATGCAAATTGCTGCCTCCAACCTGAATGAGTGATATGCCATTCGCACACGGAAGACACGTTCATTCACAGAAACGAGCAAGCGTGTGAGCCCTGAAAATAGATTGGTATCATTGGAGGTTACGCGAAAGCGAGTTGTAAACACGCTCGTCGAAATAGCACACGTGCCGATGTTCACTCAAATCGGATGCCGACACCTCAGGAGTTCCAAGTTTTTCCGCTTGAATAAATTGATCGAATACCAGCTGCCACTTTCCTTCCCCTGATATCGCCCAACTCAAACTGATGACGCTAATCTCCATACTGGTTACGTGTATATACCCCCATGAGGATGTCACTTAGCTTGTAAATTAAAGAACATTGACGGTTTGTGTCGGAAGATTACATGAATCAAACGTAGGCATTTAAAAATAACATATTCAAATTACCAAATTACTAATCAATTTGTCCGATCGAAACTAGCGTAAGAAAACAATTTTCATTGTTCGTTCATCTTCAAATTATTTTTATTTGTTCATTCGGCAAAATGTCCTGATCCATTTACGTCTATTTCTTGAAGCAACAGTCGATATCCTGATACGATTAAGATGATGTTTGCGTAGAGATTCAACTAACAACCTATAAGTACGATTTGGCCATTTTTTTACGGTGTTTTAGGGCGACTTGCGGACGCCCTAAATATGAGACGCGCCCAATAAATTGCTCGTCTACACATTACATTTGCAAAATATTGACCAACCTACATTTTTCAAAGCGGCCTGACACATGTGTATCAAGCGGTTTTGTTTCACTTGGGAAAATATGTCCGCGAACAGTGGAATTCTATGACAAATTTCACTCGAAAGCACACGAAGAGACAAGAAAAACTAACTTACACATGCAAGAAAAGCTCGAACAAAGCTAGAGTTGTTTGGAAATCGGAACAAAAAAAATCCACTTGCGTTTTTTACTTTTTGAGGGGTGGGTTGAAATGGACAGTTTGGACTATGGAGCGAGAGTAAAGTTGGACGACTTGTCACCATCACCACCCATGTCGCGGATAAACTAGAATGGAAAACAAATTTTTGGAAAGGTGGAAAAAAATAACATTTAAAAACTGGATCAAAGATGCAACGCTCGGACGATGTTGGATAGACGCGACCATAAAGATATGGAAGGGTAGATGTCTGGAGATGCCACAGTTATTTAAATATTGTTTCATTTAACACTAAGCCACGAAACTGTCTCATGATTTTTGGCGGTCTTGTGGCATTGAACAAATTTTGAAAAAGTAAAAGATCTTCCTTCGATAATTTCCAAAAATTGATTTGGTCAATTCCGGAGGGAAATTCCACCATGGATAACAGGATGTCCGAATCAACTTTAAAGTCATGGAGCTGACTTACAGATGGAAATCATTATGGTCCCCTCCCTCCCTAATAATCCCTTAATAAAACAATAAAATCGAAAGAGCAAGCCCGATGTCCACGGCGTTGTCCACATTGCGGTGGTCACCCGCTCAGGAACAATTGCTTTTGGCCTCCATCCTTGTACCTCTATGGGGCGCGGCACATATAAACAAATGCGAATAGGATGTAGGAGACCCGTTGATAAACGACGTGACCCCAATTTACGACTAATGCGCCACGGGGGACATTGAGATAGGTGCTCTTCGTCCTTCCACCCCCTACCGCCACACTAACTCCTCCACGACCACCATGACCACCACATTTTCCCATATCTCAATTGATTTGTCATGACGGTTTTATGGTTTATGTTTTGGTGCTGACAATCCGGAAGACAGGGGGAAAGTAAAATACCTGGCATTCCGATGATACTTTTTTGTTTTTGCTTTCACCTGCTGCTCGGAACTTAGTTGCATGCTGACACGTTTGCAATTGCCAACAAAAGATACAGTGTTATTGCAATTTTTAAAAAAATACCATTGGCACATTTTAAAATTCTTCTCCACCCTCAAAAGTGCAGTTTCAGAATTTCTTGTTATTGGGGAAAGATTGTTGTCTTGACTCATATTCGAAAGGAAGACCAGCAAAAACTGATGCAAATACAAAATTATTGGCGATACAGAGAATGCACTCAGTGCAGTGATCCCTATTGTAATAATAAAAATCCTGCAGGAAATTCGGACTTATGAATGTCATTTTTTTCACTTCAGTTCAAACCTAGTATTTTTTCCATTCATAGCCTGAGACTTCAGACAAGTTTTAATCTAAAATAAAGAAAGGGCAAAGCCAAGCAAAAACCCAGGACACGACTGCAGGGAACGACGACGTCCGAGTTGGCAAGATTCGGTAAGTTGATATTATTAGAATTAAAAGAATCGAAGAATTTTCGAAACACGCGACAAAATCATCGAACTCACCCAAGACTTTCGTCGTTACCCAATAAATTTAAATAATAAAAAGGATTTTTTATACATGGCAAAAACTCCTTTATATTATTTCAATTTACTGGGTAGTTTTTCGTATCTTGCCGAGTCTTGCCAACTCTGACGTCGTCGTTTCCTCCAGTCGTGTCCAGAGTTTTACCATTTCTTTATTTTATACTATTCGACGACCTACAGAGTATTTCTTTATAGTTGTAATTCTATGATACACAAAATATTTTAAGGAGATGCTTGTAGTTTTTTGTTGTAGGATTGTATCTATATCTTTTCTAGATTTAATCCGACTCCTAAGCACATAAACCAGTGGAAATGTTCAGTACGTGCGATACCATATCTATGGAGATTAGCCAAAAATATTTGGGTTCTATTTGGGTATGCTGAGAATCGAGTATCGCAGCGAGATTCTTTTTTGATTCTCTTGGTTTGCGGAATACATATAGATTGGGGACGTTTGCGCAGTAAAGATATTTCATTCCGACTTCCTGTCTGTCTGCAACCTACTTAGGAGAAGCGACCATTGTCTGCGATTGTCATGACGCCTCCCATAAAGAAGAAATAAAAACAAAGACATCGTATGTGCTTGATTCTCGCCGAATTTAAAATATCATTTTATCCTTTTTTAGTCTTATTTCCAGCTCCTACTCTGTATGTTGTAATCATGAGGTGTATTTGGAAAAAAGACGATGGATTGAAATACCTTGTATATTTTTGTTACTGCATGAATCGTAACATTTCTCTGTATGTAAGAGAAGCGATATGAATTTGTTGATTACACCTGCAAAATTAATTTTTGTTCACAAAACTTAACATGTTTTAACAAAACATGTTTTCAGAGAAATTGAATTTATTTAACTTAAAATTTCTAATCAGCATTTCAAAATTTAAAAAATCAATCAGAGTTTTTTCCCATCCATCAGAACACAACAGACCTTTGGAATTTTTCGGGCGGGAGAAATAAAGTTGTGTACCTGTACGATATCAGGTACACGTTAAAGATCCCTACCTAGGTACTAGGCTTTGGCTAGGGAAAATGACCAGGTCGCCTCCTGGTTTTTCTTAGAGCGGAAACGCTGGTGAGCCACCTTAACAAATAGCTTTCTTAAGAGGGTGGCACTGACCATTTCCCGAGTGGCCGAGAAGGAGGGTCGCTTGACCCCTGTGCCCTCTGACCTCGAGTGACCAGTCGAAATGTACTTGTTATTCTTTTATAGACAGCAGGTAAGTGTGGTAGAGTAGAAGGTAAAGTGTGGCTGAGGGGAGGGGGTGGGTGGGGCTTGTGAGTGGTGAAACATGAAGGTGATATTGCCCGACGATAAACAATACGTAGAGATACGTAGATTGGAGGTGCAATAAGCCCCTGTGCACGGGAGGAATTTTTTTCTAGTATATTTGAAAATACATGTACGGGAATGTCCTAACGGAATTTCCTCACACACAAACACTATTGGGTCGTAAAAGGGCAGAACCTTAGCTGAGAAGATGGGGGGTGATCGGGAGGGGAGGATGACAAAGGTAAGGTGCGGGCAGGACCTGAGTGACAAGCCTCTTTTTGATAATTTTTGAAAAGTCGAAACGTCAGATGCGCAGTTAAGCGGATGATTAACTGGTTGACGTTGTGGCAGGTCAATAAACGAATGGCGTTAAGCCAGGTCACATGAACCATCGAGAACTCCTGAAATTCACTCTACTTGTACAAAGAAATGTGACGAACTGTTTATGGTGTTGGAAGGCAATCGACCGCTCTATTTAAAACTGATCAAGAATTCAATTTTTTTTCATTTGGTCGATTTTCGAATGCGAAAGTGTTAGAAAAAGTAACAGGAGAATTTAAAATCGCGATGCAAATATCAGATATTTAAAAAAATCTTAAATATTCCATTATGTCCATTGTGTACACTCCGCCTTTTATCAGTCGAATAGGTGGAAAAACACATTTTCGGATAAATTCCTTCGAAAGTTCCACTGTCCAAAGCGCTGAGCCACAATTAGAATGAATTGTGCGACAACGTATTTTTTTTAATCGAATTGTCCAAAAGGAAGCAAAGGTTCAAAAGGAAGGAATTCGTAGAAAACGCCGCGAAAGGAAATCCGCCATAGTCGAAAGGTTCCTCCAAAAGGAAATGGCTACTTAACAGATTTGACGCAAAAGGTCAAAGTCTTCGCCTGAAGGCTATTCCATGGTACATGCAAACGCAGTAAAAGGTCGCCGACATTTGCTTATGTACTTTAGTATATCGGGATGGACGAGGCCTCAACGTGAGCAGGGGGTATAGGAATAGGGTTAGCACAATCATCAGTAGGCTTTCGCCGTGTTTACCTTCGAATCTCGACTTGACCCACGTCAAGGTAACCTATCGTCCTCTTGACCTGTTTGTTCGGTTCAAAGTGTACGGGAATGAATGTGGTAGGGAGCAATTGGGAGCAAATGAGGTCCAGCGAGCAAATGAGGAGAGGTCATCACGTTCCCCCCCCAGAATTAGTTTGTCTAAACTAGGCTATCTAAGAAAGGGGTATTTAACATATCCTGATCGTACAGGTCATTTTTTGCGTTCACCTTCTACGTCGATTCCGAAAGAAGGCGTACGAAAAAATTTCTCTCACAAGAAAAAATTCGAAGGTGTAGGCCGGGATTGAACCCACGATCCGGGCATAGAGTTATTATTAAGGCAAGAACGCTAACCGCAACCACAGAGGTGCCGAATGGCGTAGTCTCAAAATGTTTTCTTTTCACGCCAATGCCGCAAGCAGTCCCAAAATGTTTTCTTTTCACGCCAATGCCGCAAGCAGTCCCACTTAAATAACCTGCTTAAAAGGTGTCGCGATCAATATCATTCTAAGGAACATACCTGCAATCACAAAACGTTCGAAACCAGATAAGATCTCAGGATGCATGTATGCGAGAGCAGCGTCTTTGGAAATTTTCGCCTGTACGCTAATTCGAAGCTGATCAACCCTGATTGCAAAACTGGGATACCGACAGATAAAGGATTTCCTAATTAGCGTCTTCACAGGATGCGTCTTTCTAATCTTGACATATGAAGCAAGCTTCTGGAAGAATGTGAGCAATGGGATGGCTTAGGTGGTCACGAGACACCACCACTCACAATACGTGAACTCCTCGAAGAAGCCTGCTAATAATGAAGCCCATTCACAAAAACGACCGAAATAGAAGATTATGGTTCACGCTCGAACTGATCGACATTTCCCGGTATGTTTCACACCTTGAGCTCATGCTAATGAGGGCACGAGGTCACGAACATCCTACTTCTGTTTCCAATATGCGCAGTGCGCAAAAATTTCGCTCAAGACGAGGTCCGAATTCAAGGCTGCATTGTTCTTCTGGATTTGTTCGACTTTCAATGCATCCTTTGGCCTTTCGCCCGGTCTGTCCCGGGCACAACCCCCATTTTTATTGAGCATTATATATATATAGATAATTACCTTATCATTTGAGGTGGGACGGTGGATTCTGAACCTCGCTTTCAAAAGAGTCACAATCGCCAAAAAACGATGAAGGTTGACCCGTACATTGACACCGCAAGTACCGTCCACAGAAGAGAGTTCATCAAACATTACATGGTACTGGTACATGAATTATGGTACATGAATATGGATTTATTGTAAAGTCAGATTTTAAATGATGAACACACACACATTAATAACTTAATTTGGATTCGTCATTTGGACAACTTTCGTAGGTAACTCGATAGATCTATTACAATTTTGGTTCACTACTGTATATTATTAACTATGCATTTTCGTCCTCCTGAATTCAGCCTGCCTGCTTTGCAAATGACACGATCGTTTCCCCTTGATTGTTCCAGTTTGCCCCTACTTCAATTTCAACCGGACACCAAATCATGGCCATTGTTTTCGTGCGAGACTGACACCCACTAGGGGTCGCGACTTGCAGCTGTCGAAATAAAGGAAACTGGATATGAGAGTCGTCAATTAAACACGCTCTCCTATGTCCAGATTTCTAGGCGCGGTCATAGAAGAAAAATACAAATGGAATAATATTAGCAAACGACATTGCAGCACCAGTCAGCAAAAGCAATGCAAAATCATAGTTTGAATTTTGCCATAACATGTATTCCTATATTTTTATTATACTCGTAGCGTGATGATTGGACGCAGGGATATAATTTATTTTGGGATCCACGCACTTCACTTTTTACAGTGTAGACATAAACAATTTTTTTCCGTCACTGATCGCACGATGTTATTCATTCAACGCTGCAGCAGCAGCTACGTATCTAATTTTAGCTGAATGCTCTATGAGCAAGTCTATTACTGCAATAGCCCGACGGCATAGGCCCAGAAATTTGGCACCAGCAATAAGTGACCTTGAACTGGGGTACCGACCCTTGTCTTTATTTATGTCGATGCTCCCCCCCACCACCACCACATTCTTTAATTGCGACGTGGAGCACGTATCTATCTGTCGCTTTCAATAATTCTGCTAAGGTCCAATAAAGTATCAAAGTGATTTGCGATACTCTATCGATAACCGATAACGAGTACCGATTGAATTTGTGCGATAAAATCACCGGTGCACCCCTTTAACAAACATTCATTACCGTTACATAACCAGTTTTAAGTTTATAATTTTGTCACTTCCTGTTGTTGGATTTGTGGCTTGGACAAAGTCAACGAATGTTTCAGGAAAATTAGTTGCTCACTATTTTAAAACGTAAAATCAAATCATTTGAATTTTTTATATTCGTAACGATAAAGATGAAATCTGCGTTCTAAGTGGATTACATCATGCTCAATTTAGGCCTGATTTAATTGAAACACGTATCAGCTAGAACACATTAAATATTGGGAATCTTGATGTTGTGTTTCTGTTGCGTGACCAAACAAATACAAGTACATGTTGAGGGAAAAAGGCATCGGCGACGCGGAAGCCATATTGCGAGACTCCATGAACCCCAGATAAGAGATAACCCCAGAAACCCTTTTGGAGATTTTTAGAGCACTTCAGCGGGTCGAATGCAACTTTTCAGGTCTCAAATTTCCTTATGAAAAGGCCATACATCTGATACACTAGCGATCCGCAAACTTTTGTGAGCTCTTGGTTTCGCCACTCCTAACGAAAATAATTACTGTGCTGTGTACGAGTGCATAATAAGTAATTTAAAAAATCTAATCTAAACCTTGTTTTGCACACATTGCAATTCCCATAACTATTTTTTGCTTGGCCTAAAAATTGATATTTTGCGTCCAGTTCCACGATCATCTTAAATAAGCTGTCAAAACGATCGTTGTCACTGTAGTGACCGATAGCGTCGTAGCGATAACATATAATGTTCATTGTTTACCCGATTAAATGACATGTGGGTTGATGACTTGAATAAACCAAAACTTTGTCGAGCCACATGTTTGCCACCACATAAGTGCTGCAGTTTGGACAAAATATTAAAAATCAGATGAATTATGCTGTATCATTTTAATGTTAAAAATATTCAAATGCCGAATGTTTGAAACGAATTTTTGGCATCAATGTTTCATCGAACAAATATTTCTGGCCAACTGCAAAACAAAGAGTGGTTCAATTTTTGTTTTTTCCGATTTCATTTGCTTTTTGATTGGGATATTGATTTTTGAGTACGTCTGTATTGGACGCTCTCAAAGATGAAATTAAATTTTTTTTTGTGGCCTGGAAGCAAACACATCTCAGTAAATCAACAGAATTCGTTACACAGAATTCGTTAAAGCTATCCGATTCATATTGCCAAGATAAGCTAGCAACAGGAAGTGTCGCGCAAAACACAGCTAAAAATGAAGGAGGAAGTGTTAGAAGAAATAGCATGTGGTGACGTCAGGGATGTCACTTGTTCTATTGAGAGTGTCTGTCTCATCGAATAAGTAGAAAGCCCAGCAAACAAGCGTGCGTTGAATTTTGCGGTCGCCACCGCCTCCATAAAGTTTGAAACCGTTTGTTATCGCTGTGAATATTTAGTTATATTTAGGTTGGACAAATGGACTCCAGTCTATGTGTCAGAACGCACCCATTAGCCATTAGCCGCATACTCGTTGGTGACAGAGAAATATTCAGGAAATGAAAGTGCAAAAAAATAGTCTCCGCGATAAAGATGCCTTTACAGGCACATTCTGTATTTCACAAAAACAACCTATCGCTTACAAAGTCGATGGAGCAAAAATCTAAGATGGTCGTTCCTTTGTCACAACTTCTTTCGTTGGTGCAATTAATAAATGCGCTCGAATATTATTCCCCCTCTAAAACCGATTGAGCGGTTTTAAATTTTTTTAAATTAATTGATATTATTTATTCATCAACGCTTGTATCACGCTCAAGTTATCCGGATGATCTGCAGACAGCGTGCTTCAGATCATGTGGCGAACATAAGTTAATATCTTTCTTAATAAATTAATATGGCGTCTCTATAACATTATATGGTGTAGGGGCAACAATTTCAGCAGACGGTATCTGCTTATTGCTTTGGTTGATGACAGCCTGACGTAAATAACCAGATGAAAAGTAGTCAGTAGATACTCTTTTATGACGCGAGGTCAAATGTCATCATTTCACTTTCTTAACTTTCTGCCACTGGCGAGTTAAATGCAACAAGAGTCGCGACATGTTTTTATCGGAAAGTTCTTCGCATGGTTGTTTAGATCGGTAACGACTTTTGTAATGCTCCTTACGAGATAAGGATATATAATTTATGAACTTGTGCAAGCTGAATATCGAATAAATAATATAATTTTACACCGGTTGCACACACACACACACACACAAGTAGCTTTCTAGTTCTTAGAACTGTCAAAAGGTGGCTCTTGAACAACTCATGATATCTCGTCTTGCGTCTTGTCGTCTCATTAAAAAAACATAAAAATTTAGATCCGTCGCATTTACAAAATTTTAAAAACAATAATTTAACTTCAACTTTATTGGAATCGAAATGTTAATGTGAGTTATTATTTATAGTTGACGACACCATAAATGCAAAGCAACACCGGTGATGCTTTAATTCCGTCGCAATGAGCAAAACAAACATTTGCTGACTTATGGAGATCAACTAACTATAGTCAATAATAAGCTGCAATTCATTGTTCTTTCTTTCAGTCGTGAATCGTGATGGTTTTCGCGGCTGACCAGGACAATGCTGGGAATTGTTGTTTGTGTTGTTTCGGCATTCGGAATTCGTGAGCAAGAAAGATTAAGTCAAATAATATAAGTAACGAAAAGGTACTGGTTGTTGGCATTGCAAACATACCCAGTGGAGAAATCCGGATTCTTATGCCGCAATTGTAATTGAACGTGATTACACTACCCAGGTTAAAGGGCTAAAAATGATGCCATCTTAAGGTAAAAATTATGTTTCATTTCTGCGCAAATTATATATATATATCCCCCCACAATCAACTGTAGTCAATCGCACAACAGGCGTTCTGTACTCTTCATGGTTCTTAGGCACTACTCGAGGTGCACGTCCAGTACCCCGGGATCGATATTTTCGAGAACCCGTGCCGGGAATCGAACCCGGAACATACGGTTACACATATTAAAATGGTTAAATTTTTTTAATCAGAAATATCAAATGTGATTTTAAAAAACATTCTGGTGGAGTTTTAATGAGAGGTCATAACCTCTAATAAGGTCATTTTTGAACTCATGAAGTTTAAGAAAATCAATTAGAAGTAAAAAATACACTGCACAATGTCTCCAGCATGACTGCAGAGTGCAGTTCGCTGATGGAAAATATTCTAAACATAGCAATCCGGATATTTCATTTGTTATAAAGGCCAAGTTCGTGCGCCCCCACCCGCTGATTCGTATACCTGGCAACGAAGTCGTAGATCGCCCATATTAATATACAGCATCGTAAAATTAATCATGTTCCCTTCAGCGCAACGACTCATGCATAATACGCTTCATTCACGTCAGCGCACTTTTTTTCTCAAGTTCAACAACCAACCATGCTGCATGCAGTTCACTTTCTCTCTTCAGACGTCCAACGTCTTATGTATGTGATGTCATTAATAATCGTTTGACTCTAAATACTCGTACAACAGGGTTCCCGCAGCCTCACACATGCTTTCTCCAGTCTACGCTCTCTACCCACCAACCAACTGCCACCCCGGTATTATTCACTTTTTCCCTTGAATAATACTGATACGCCATCAGCAGGCGTGATGGCCTTCGGGCAAAGCAGAGTGATTGACCTATCACACAGATCAGAAGCTCGTGTTCATTGGTGATGCACAGTTTGCGCGTAAAAGAACTGATAAAAGAGTAGAAACTAGAAGCCAGTGAAGCATAACCGGTTACAAACTAATAATTATGCATAATCAGCTCTCATAATTTGAGTCGGAATTAAAGAGAACATGAAGAAGAAGAAAACTATTTCACTTGAATTATGAACGTCCATGTCTTGTCCATCGTGTCCATCACTAAAATCACTATCACGTATTCTGTAGGACAATTATTCCCATATATGGCCAATTACGGTTTACAATCTCTTACAATTATAAGTTCAAAGATACGACCCTACACAGTATGAGTGTATACATGTTAAACATTAACTTTAATATGCACTAGCTAGGTAATTTGGATGAGAAAAGTTCGAGTGATCCTTCACATCGAACTTTCTGTTTTAATCAGTTTGCAATCTTGATCTTCAATCATATTTCGGAACATCCTGGTGCTTCGAAAATGATTGTATAATTGTTAACATATTTTAATTACATCCAACATATTGCCATAGTTCCATCGTTCAGTAACAGTTCGAACTTTGGAGCATTTATTAGCAACGAAAATTTTCGCATGACTCGAATATCGCCAAGTGCACAATGCACTGAAAGCACATACCAGAGGTATATATATATATAGTCAGTTGGTCAGCTAAATCTCGGGACAAAGGAACCAAACCCATTCACCGATTTCGGATGGAAACCATGGAAATAAACACAAAAGCGAAAAGCCATTCTCCGAAGAATCGATCAATTGGTTAATTTCAATTGGTGTGCGGTCCAAAGATGACTGGCGAGGTTATTGGAAAGGGATAAGTTGTTGGACGATGATAGTCGAAGCAAGGTCTATGTTTTCAAAAATGATTTCATCTAAAAAGCATTCAAAATTTGTTTTCTTTCTCTCTTCAAAACAATCTACACCTTCATTCATTAAATGAATTTTACTTTGAAACAGGTTTTTACAAATAACTCACGCATTACAAATTTTACGAGAATATCCAGTTTCCATGCTTTCGAAATTACCCTTCTCGTCGTCATCTTTCAGTTTTCCATGCGCACGTACTTTATTTTTGCCGCCTTGCGGAAGCTTACAGAAAAATACAGATCGCATGCATGCTGAAAGTAAAAGGTAACAATAAAAGGGAAAAATTGTCAACATCCACCTACCTAAAAGGTAAGAGCAACAACAGCAGAGAAGCAGGGGGATAAAGAAGAGGGGGACCCGCGGAAAGATGGAGAGGATGCGAGAATTGTAGAACAACGAGGCCATCTAGAGCGCTGGGCTGGGGGGGGAGGTAGAGAGAGAGAGAGAGAGACTCATGGCGAGGGCGAAGGTAAGTCACATGACCGATTGGTGTCATTCATTGAATGTGATAATATGTCTAAAAATAAGGGTCCGCCTTTCAACAGGAGCTGTCGCCCTATGTCAATTGGGCCTCGTCGTTCACACGACCTTCGCCGGGGACACAATACGGTTTTGCCGGAGGGGATGGATAAGGGCTTTACTTTGCGGGGGGACAGAAGATATGGATGACTTGCACGACAACGTATGGAGCCCTCTGGCGGCCTTCGTGAGAAAATGAACACTTGGTCAAATGTTGTGCCGCTGATGGCGCCGCCTCCAAGTTGACAAAACGAATTCTTCACTTTAT
>JAQGBY010001317.1:0-30465 GCA_034698785.1 Mycogona germanica
CCCGCGCCGGGAATCGAACCCGGGACCGCCGAACCGCAGTCCGTCATAAACCAACTGCGCCACGACGGGTCGTACGATAAAACGTCATTATTAAAAAAGTCCGACAAGTCACTGATATTTATTTTTAAATGGGTCTCGTTGTCATTAGGAATGTCGTTGTTTCAATAGAGTTCAGGTGAGCTTGACTTTCTAGTGTAACAGCTATGTGTTCTCCAACCCCGGACTCCTCGATTCTGATTCGGATGTCGTACCTTCAGTGCCGTAAGCGTTGTTCTGCATTTCTCGTTCTAGCTGCCATCCGTGTTTGTAGTCCGACCGATCATGCATAAATTTGCAGGAATCTGTAATCGAAATGAATATATAAAGTTAGTGTTCATCATTAAAATGAATTGACTAGCGAGAGTTAAATCATTTTGCTTAGTCAAATATCCATCAATTTTCAGCATGATCGAACCTCCGAATCCACAGAATCCGGTCTCCTTGAAGTCTTTACAGATATCTGGTTGATAATCCCAGCGCACTGTCGCCCTCAAGTGTTCCGGTGCACGTATTGGTCCCTTCCTGAAAAAGAAAGTAATGTTGGCTGATCGTAGATAGGTTTTGGGGCGCACTGAATCCCGTTTTTAAAACAATTCGTTCAGCCCTTATTTATAGACTTTCAGGGATTAAACTTAAACGAACAAAGATATTTGACAAACTGGGCTGGATGGATCGTCAGATTACCACATCAGTCAGTGTCTCAGTCCACTCAGTGTTGTATGATGCAGGAATTTGGGCGAAAATCTGGAGGCTTCAGTAAAATTTTAAAAAACTAGAGAATTTTTTAAAATTCACTGAAGTGTATATCACAACAGGAGTCCCTCTACCCCTCTCGGTGCTTAAGCACTATGTGAGGAGCACATTTTCACCAGTACCCCAGGATCGAATAATCGAGAGCCCGCACCGGGAATCGAACCCGGGACCGCCGACGAGTCGTACGTTAAGAAAACCGAATTACCTGACCATACCACTGGATGCATTTCCCATGGCAGTGTCCTTCTTTTCAAAGAACTGGGCGTAGTTATTCAGACCACGGTACACCTTGTCATCCTCCTTGCCTTTCAAATTCTGAAATTTTCAAAATAATCTCTCAAAAATTGAAACCTTCTCCACTCCACAATTCTACAGCAGACATTGATTAGAATCAAAATGCACCATTCCCACTGCATTAGTGTATTGTAAAAACATTCGCGACGGGTTTTCTGATCTAAAGTGTTGTCTAATTTTAAAATCACTTACCTTATTAATCTCCTGCGCCCGTTCGAAGATGGCCTGGGCATCGTTGTTCTTGTCAGTCTCGGTTTGCAAGGTAGACGTAGCTCCCATGTCCGAAGGACCCTCGCGATCCTGAGCAAGAATACAAAAAACAATGATAAATATTAATGATTCACGTCCAATTACTGAGAACTATCAATTTCCTGACATATTTTAATCTTATAGAATGAAAGAAATAGGAATTTTTACCGACAATGCGTGATTGCATTACGATTTTGGACTAAGATATTTCTCTAATTGTCTATAATATAATATACCATTGTTAAGAGAGGCAATTTATAAACTGAAATTCGTTGAATCAGTTTCACTTTTGACCTAGATAATTAATAAATTTCATTTATGCTTGCTCTCCATCTCGCTTGGGAGGAACCTGGTTAGGTCTTGTTTCACTTACTCCGCTTCTGGACGACTTGTAGCTGACTGTCAGATTGTCGGACGACGGTTGATCTTCCCCATCGCTATCGGAACCGTGAACGATTCGTTTCGTGTTGCCGGATGAACGACTTGTCTAAGAGAAAAAAGCGAAAACCAACACAAATACGTTAGAATCGGATAATGGAATGTCACCGAGCTGCACTTTTAGATTTTAGATAGGCGGCTGGAGAGAAACGCAACAATCCAGGAGAGGAGTTGAGGAGAGAGGTTGTATTTGGGGAGCTTGTGAAGCAAGAGGCGGTGGTCAACAGTGTCGACAAACGTTCGACAGTTGTTCAACGTCTCAAAGAAAAATGTCAAGTGAACTGTGTCGAGTATTTATCGTTCAACCTACGCCTTGGATCATGTGGTTGGTTGAGGTCTTCATTCTGTTTTTCTTCACGACGACAACATCTTCGTCACTGGAGGCTGCAAAAGAAATAAATACAATTTTAACTCTTCCCTAGGCTGCATGTCACCTAAGTGTGGTTATATTATTTGTACGCTATTTTATAATGTCATTCGTACAAAAAAAAACTGTCTTCCATAAAAATATATAGGATTCGATTATTTGAAACTTCAATTCTAAAATTTTAAATGTCACTCCAACACATCTTACGATGCAAATCCTAGGTCTACAGCATATGAGAAATGTGGGCAGGATTAAAGGATAAGGACAGCTTTTTATTACATTTCCCAAATTTGGGAAATGTAATCCCCAAAATGATGAGTTGGGGAGCTTTCCACAGATGACAAGGTGTCATTTAACGTATTTGAGTTTTAAAAAATGGACACCGATATTTCATCTTTCAGAATTTTGCATCCCATGAAGGCCTAGGGCGGGGTTCTTACCCTTCTCATCATCGCTGGCTTCTCGTTTTCTGGCAATTCGACCACGAATGTTTCTTTTCTTGAATGACGTCGAACCACTGGGTATTAAAGAATCTTCCGACATTTTTACTTTTATTTCAAATTTAGCCAAAAATTAGTATAGTTACAGCAACCACGGAATTTGAAAATATAAACTGATTTTGTCTGCCTTCGTTTCGTTCATCGACGCCATTCACATAAAAACTTATTTCTGAATTGCAGAGTTGCGACTGGTTGCGTCATGTTTACGTGATGCGAGATGCCAATCTGCCCTTGGGTCTCAATTGCGTTGGACCAATATATTTCAATACGTGACCATGTCGTATCCAGATTCGATGGGTCGTTTTAACGAACAAACACTTCCGGTTTGGTCATTTTAGCGGTATTCGTGTGTTTTTCCAATATCAAAAACATGACTTTTGATGTCGACGATATAAAATTAAGAGTTTAATATTCATGAAATCAGATATTTCAAGCACTCTATTAATGTTTTCATTGTGCTTTCAAGTAGAAATGATCGGACCATATCATTACGCCAGATATGGCTACCATCACCCCACTTATGCATCCATCCTCGCAGCGCCCCAAGCGATACGCCATAGCATTTAATGAAGTGGTTTCGCGTTACTACCGCTAGGAGCGCAACAGAAACGCGTGACTCCAGCATCAACCGAATGCCAACTTACGTTTACGCAATTTTAGTTCAAATGTATTTGACTGACGAAACTGTAAACTTTGTTTTCTTAGAAGTAACAATACAAAATGGAAAATTAGAATAAACAATACAAAATGGAATCTACAAATTCACAAGAGAATTAATTTTTAATGAACATTATAACATAATACAGCCGCAACTACGCGAAAATACAACTCTCGATGAGCAACAAATCTAAATATATTTGAAATGGTTGGTGGTTCCGGATTGAATTTTTAATTTTTGCGACAATCGTGAAATATGATGGGCAAATATTTACGAAAAGAGAAAATAAATAAACCACATCGATAAAGAATTAAAAAGCAACGAACAAACTGTAGGTACGTGTGTGTGTATACATGTGCTACGGAATCGTGGTATTTATTTTAAGATGACCGCCAACTAGAGCCTAGAGCGAGGTTATACAATATTATTAAGCATAGAAGATGCTAAAAACGTCCCTTAAATCCAAGCAAAGAGAATTTGTTTTCTCTCTCCTTCAAACAAACAAAATAAAAGAATCGTTACATATAAGATTGGAACCGTCAACGACGCGAATTGTCGAGACACATCTTGTTTTGAAATGGAATGGGAATCGACAGTAATTCAAAAAAAAAAAATTCTTAAAACAATAATTATACGTTCACAGAGGGGCGCGTTGATAGTTAAGAGGCGGAATGGCATTCTCGTTCGGCCGACGCACCCGCGATGACTCGATAAGACATTTATATATATGAAAAGAGTGTTCTACAATTTTTGTGAGAGTTCTACAATTTTTTTGTTGGGTTTTTGCGAGTGTGTGTGAATATATATAATTAAATTTATATGAATAATATATATATATTTATGTATAGAATTGAGTGTCTTTCTAAAAATGATTATCTCGATTGTTTCGGCCGATGCCACGCAAGAATGCCACGCCTCCTCTCCTACCAGAGGACAAGTTTTATATCAGAAATTTCCCCACACTTAGAGAATAAGCTGAAAGTCTCCACCAAAGATACGATTTCCATTTTTAAAAAAAGCTATCCACCATCGGGCAGGATTTGAGATTATGGCACGGTTTTTAGTTTTAATTATGATCAGTTGGTTATTAGAACTGAGACCCAAAGTGGTACAGGGTTTACCGGAAGGATGGTTTTGATAGTTTAAAGTGTTTTTTTGAATATATATCTAGCCGGAATTGGGGTGGTGGAGTTGATGGTGTGCGTTTCTTTTGGCGGAGACAAAACGTGGACGACTACTCGATGATGTAGGCCATGTAAAGATAGTCGACGGTAGAGGGCGCCAGCTGATGTCCAGGTGCCAACATGACAAATCCCAGGTACATGAAGGTGCGTACGAGGCTGGCTGTTGGGGGTCAACAAAAAAAGAAAGAGCACACATGTGAGGACACACTATAAATTCGCGACCACTGGAAACGACTCGTAAACCAGAACTGACCCAAAACAGGAAAACAGACTTCGCAAATACAAAAGTAAACTCACCTCTGTCAGATCTTTCTTTCTTGAAGCACACAACAATGTGGCTACACTTCAGAGCCTCCTCTGCATATTCAAGTAAGGATACGAATCTAAAACAAGGAAAGAGGAAGAAAAAAAATTATTAACAAGACAAATTTCAATAGTTCAACTTAATTTCTCATGAACATGTCATTTTATTTCGCGAGTAATTAATAATAGTTTAACGAGGAGACTTCGACTGAACAGAACTTCCTGGAGCTGCAGACTGAAGTCTCGATATTACTATTGGAATGAGAGTAGACAAAGTTTCTCCGAACACTAACATCGAGGTCAAGGCAAGGCATTCCACTTCAACTAAGTAGTCCTCGACTAGGTGAAGGAGACTAGACTGGAATAATGAACTCGTCCTAATCATTCTGGTTTCCACCGCATGTCCCCAGTTCCCCCGGCCACGGAACACGGGTCGAGGCCACATCACGTCATAAATTAATGTCGATTACGGATCGAAGATCTAAACAATCAGACGCCGAATTTGGAATCTACAAAACGCCTCCTGAATAGCTTAAACAAATAAGTAGGAACAAAAATTGAATTCCCGGAATGTTGAATCATTTTTTGGGAGAAATTACCTAATCCCGATTTTAAAAACCAGAAGATTTATTTTTCTAAATTCTGTTTACCTCCACACAATGCCAAAAATGAAAATATCCCAAGATGGAATTAAAACATTTTAACCAATCATAAATTCGTAAGAGGAAAAAAAATATGTTTTCGACGGCGACAGCTACCTTTTTTTTGGCAATTTTGTTGCCAGTACGTGAACGGCTTAAAGGGGACTCGTGAATCGACCGAAAACTATGTCTGGCCGTTTTTTTTTGGCCATTTGCCGAAAATGCGAAATCTAAATACAAACAAAAATGTTTGCCAGTGGCGAGAAAAAAAACAGATTGCACAATACAAAGGCAGGCGGCGTTTAAGCACAGAGACAATTTTATAAAGGAAAAAAAAATGGAATGAACTTTGGTAAAAAGAGTTGTTCGCGTGTTGACAGAACTTGTTTTTCTCCAATGCTAAAAAACATTCAGGCATTAGTCTACGTCTCTGCCAAATGGCCACACCAGTAGCTGACTGTTCCGCTACAAGATTTCCTCAACTCCAATTATCACTTCTGTATAATTCACAAAGGACAAAACATCCTCAGAAACGCGGATAACCGATCCAAAATAGTTTGTTCAGTGAGTTGAATTTAATTTTTAAGCAACCAAAAATTCTTAATCTCGGCAGTTTTAAATTTTACAAAACTGTCGAATTTTTAAAAGGTCCACAGAGTTAATGCCCCTTTGAACTATTTCGTCAAGACAAAATCTTATTCTCTTCAAATTCCTCAACTTAAGCTCAATTCAACTGTAGTGCCTACTCAGTGCTCAGAGCGACAGATGCGCACAAAAACCAAAAATAAGAGAGCTCGTGCCGGGAATCGAACCAGAGAACCGAATCAGGTTCGAGAAACTTTTCTGGTGCTAACTAAGCCTGCGACACCTACCGGAGAATCTCGTCAAAACAACCGGCCAAGAAAAAAAAAATCACCAGGGTGCGCATTTTGGTCTTTCTCAAAATCAAAACAACTTCGGAGCAACTTCTGAGAAAATCAAGTTCTTAACTGAGGATTTCTGAAAACCTTATTTTCGTCATCACCAAGTTGATAATCAAATTCTGAATTTCACCGTAAATTCGTAAAATAATTATCGTCTGCATCGATAATGTCGAGCCACTCGATTTGTCGATTCTATCATCGATTCGGCGTTTTTGGCTAATATCGAGGTTTTGTGCGGCTCTTTTTAAAAGCGCTTTTGTATAAAAACAAACAATGAATGTTAGAAATGCTAGATACCATGATGGGCGCGGCCATCTTGTGGAGTGCCAATTATAGTGAAATACAATTGGAAATTCAATTTTAATTTTATTTGCATAAATCTGATTGAGTGGCTACGCACAGTCGCAGACTCCGTCGTAATCCGCCAAAATAGTTCCAATTATTTGTAAATAAATGTATTAGAATTGTGAGTTTTAGGGAAGATTGCGCAGATGACGTAATTTGATGTTGAGAATCAGATTTGAAAGACCAAAATGTGGCCCCAGTCCTAATTAACTGTCCTACCACCAGGTTCAATGTCGAACCCGAAATTGCGGCGAACACACGCACACACAACGGCCTTTTTATTTTTATCTCGCCACCAGATTTCTGGGCCAGGTGGGGGTGACCTTCAAAAATGCGGTCTCGCCATTCCCGGGGATGGATGTCTCCCGCGTCACCGACTGATCCCCGAGTATCCCCCGGGAAGACAAACCACACGAGTGTCGGGGGGTGGTGGGTGGGAGGAGGGAGACTCTCGGCTCACCCTTCCTTGGATCCTTCTGGCAAGATGCCACCTGGCACATGGATGTACAGCTTGCGTCCCCAGAACACAGTCTCCCACTGAACCTCCATGTTCTCGGTCAACTGCATCTTGAAGACTATGGTGACTGCATCGTCCTCTCTAATTTTGCTCAGCTCATTCTCCTTTAAGACACACGAGAGAAGAAAAAATAAAAATAAATAAAAGAAACAGTTGGTTACACAAGCTTCGAATTTACACAACAATCCCCCCGTTCTCCAAAACACGAATCAACCAAAACAAATTGTGGGTTAGTGTTGGTGGCGTTCTGATACAGTTGCTCTGCACTGGCCACGGAAGTCTCTTGACTGTTAAAGAGATTCATTTTAATTTTAATCCTTCAGCCGTTCCCAGTGACCTGCGCCAACGTTTCTTCCTTCCAATGTTGCCAGAACAAAACATAACTTAGAAGGAACCTAAGCATATATCTTGGGCTACTTAAACAGATTTCTTAAAAATCTATTTTAAAATAAAAAAACATTAATCCTATCTCAAAACCCGCCTAAACTACCCTAAAAACACAGTATAAGCGCTGTAGTGAAAAAAAATTAGAACAAGCGGCTACCTCTAGGACTCCAGATTGAAATGCAATAACCGAAGAAAACCCAGATAAATAAGATCATCCGGCGACTCAAGTTTTTCCAGCGACCAGATATTTAAATCCAGTTTGAATTATTTTTACTATTTCATGGTTTCAACGTTCACTTTGATCCGGATAAGTTTCGTCCGTCTCCGGACGTCAGCCGTCACTTATTTACCGGCGCCAGAGTCCCGACGTTGGTCAACCTGTGTCCAGGATCCGTCCGATCCAGTAGCTACCCCCGCCGCCGGAGCCACCACACTGGTCCAGGAGGAGCTCAGCCGGATCAGATTTGGCCAACTAGCCGAGCAACAACACGCTGAACATTTCTCTTCCCCCCCCCCCTCTCGCCCAACTCCAATCGATATATCCAAGCACAAGGGACAAAAGGCGAGAGAAGGGCGTGGTGGTTGGTGGTGGAGCAGTGTTGGAGCACCGAGAGTGCTCTCCCTGCTCTCTCAACTGCGGCAGCATTCGACCAGATGACCTTGAAAGTTGGCGCAGTGATGTCCTCCTCCTGCTGCTGCTCCCCCCAAACGGGAATAAATTATGAGCCAAATTTCATTCGCTTTTTCGGGAACTTTGTCAGGAGCGTGTGGTGGTGTGCGGCGGTTGGTTAGACGGAGGACGGTCGGAACACGCAATCCGGTCTGTCAATCTGGTTGAGTGAAACGGTGGATACCGGATGGAGCTGGATTGAGTTTAAAAGGGATTCCGGCGGAGTCGAGTTGTCGCAGGTTTTTTTTATATCGGGAACAGATGAACGATGGATCCGGACATAAATACTTTTTATCAAATTAGCTTAGTTCGTAAAATGCAAATCAAATTCAGATCGGGGAAATGCCAAGATCAATGTCAAGGATGTTCCGGGGCAAATACATAAAATTCCAGTATTTTGCTTTATTTTTATGATTTTTTGAATGGCTAAATTAATAGGCAACCCTAATTCTGGAACGTGTAAGGTAATTTCGCATTAAAGGTAATTTCGCGAATGTCATTTTGTTTTGGTCAGACACGCACGACTTAAAAATCTGATGGTCATTCCTTCCCATTTTGAACTTTTGCGCCGTTCAAATGTCATTTTGTTCGGGCCCCAACTAAGATCTCAAATGTTAACGCTGGGCAATTTAAACTCACGCGTGATTGACCAAAACGAAATGACATTTTCGAGGAAGCAAATTTAGCGAGATCAAAACTATCAAGACTATGAAAATTCTTGGAAACTGAACTCTTGGCTATCTTTTGAAACTACCTCGATTCGAGGCAAGTATTGTGCTTTCCAGATAAGAAATCAAACAAATCTCGTACTTTAAAAATAATAATTCTCAAAATCACACGAAGATCACCAAAAAAAAGATTAAACTTCACTTTACGGAAGTGGAAGCGTGTGACTTTGTACGTTTGATGGGACGGTGGCAATTCCTACACGCTTACACCCCCCTACAAAACAAACTGACATTTTTGTTAGATTTAAAAGTATCTTTCGAAACGCGACTTCATCGATTTTAGTGGACAGTCCCGGGACAGTTTCGAGAACCCAGTTTTAAAAAGTTAATTTCTGGCTAAACTATCCCTAAAGTAAGACTGTTAGGAATTAAAATAGAGCCGACAAAGAGCAAACTCGTCTCGTGACGTCATCTATCCAGTTCCTAACCGACGCAGGTCGAGAATGAACACCCGGGCATTCGATAAATCAGCTCAGGGCGTCTACTGGAGCTCGTTCACCTTAATCTCTCTAGTGTTGATCCCCGGTATCAGGGCGCCATGTTCAAGTGGTTTTTTTTTGTTGTAAACAGGACGAGATTGATTGGCGAAACGCGGCCACGACATTCGCTAAACACAAACAGTTCGTCGTCGTCGCCGCCACCTCCTCCTCCTCCTCCTCCTCCTCCTCCTCCTCCTGTTCCCAGATGTTGTAAGGGTCGCGGCTAATCTGCCGATTGGCAACAACTATTCTCTCGCGTCGAGTCAAAGGTCCGACGACTGCGGCTAATCTAGTCATATATTCACTGGCGGGTCGAAGTGTAACGGAAAAAAATATTGATCGGTCTTCGGGTGCTTGTTTGGTTGTCGAGTCGCATGCTGTCTACGCAGTAATCTCTCCAGAGTCGTTTGAAAATTAGATAACAGGAGACGGGGCCACTGTTTGGACTTTCGAGACGAGGGCTTTAGGGAATCAGTTAAGGGTTTATTCCACCACCCCTCAACTACGGCCAGGATTGATTCGATTTGATCCACCACCACCACTTACCACAATTATTAAGACGATCCAAGACACAAATCATGATTTTTAATTGAACCCAATGAAACTGGTATTGCCAGAAAACCTTTAATAAAGCTGAGAAGTTTCAATATGTGAAGTTCCCTAAAAACAGAAGTTCCTTTTTAACCCTTTAACCGGCCAATTAATTATTCGCTCTATCCACTCATGTGCTTTGCGTTCTCTGATTGGTTCTGTGATTGGTAGAATTTTTCCACGATTTTTTTGAAAAGTGAAAACGCGTTATGTCGCCATTACTGCGGATGTATGCGGATTGGCGTGAACGCTTATAGTCGTCTTGGCCGGTTAAAGGGTTAAAAAATAAAAAATGGTTTCAGTACATCTTGTTCACAACTTAAATGGAAAACAATAAAACCAGTTCAATAAAAATATAATAACAGTTACATTGGCGTTTTATCTTTGATTTTTGTATAATTCGGAAAATAAGATTGCTGGGGAAAATGGACATTTTTTTAAAACTAGATTTTTAGCATTTTCTTAACTATCAAATTTCACTTTTGCCGATTCAGTTTTAGTTTTCCCATGTATCAGAATTTTTTTCTCATTTTTTTAAAGAATGAAAGGAAATTTGATTGCCAAGAAAAACATTTGTTTTACAACGAACGATAAATCCCAATTCTTTGTTCAGTCGTCAGGATAACTAACTTCGCGGCTAGTTTCAACATCTCTTCTCGCGTTTGTTTGTTTGTGTCTTACGGTTTAAGTGTAATTACTTACTGTGAGGGGAATTTCTGAGAGCACAGTGGGCTCTTTCACTTTCCCCACGCCGCTGCCCTCTGTGATACATCTGTGGACGTTGGCGGCATGGGGCTCATCAGGAGCACCACCGAGGCCCAGGACCAACAGTAAGACAGTAACGCTGGGGCCGGCTACAAAAACAAACACAAAAAAAAAACAATCAAGACTCCACAATTGCACAAACATACAAAGTTCAAGTATACAGGTAACAGGTAAAATCCTCCAATCTATTCCAGAGATAAACAGCCACTTGCGACTGAGGACTTGAAAAATACGCGGAATAAAAACGAGGGCACGTCGACCAATCGAGACTCAAAACTTCAACATCGTCACAATCAAATGAATTTGTAAACAAGTTCCCCAATTTTTTTATTGATACAGTTGTAATCTAAAAAACTATATATGTTTTGGTTATTCCGTTTATCTGGAACCAAACTGAGAAATTAAATAACCAATTTATTTTTCAAAATATTTTCAGGTGTTCCTTCAGTTCTTACAAATTTTTTGTTTCAGGATTATTTTACCAGTATTATTTTTTGAATTTACTGAGTTTTTAAAAAAAAAGAAGTTACGATTATTTCAAAGTTTTTACGATTTCGATATCAAAATTACGAATTACGTGGCAAGATTAATTAAATCTCGCAGATGATATTTCGGTTGAAATTAGAGCTCTGAATGTGGATCATGTGTTGGAGATATCGCTCGAGGCGCGGATTATTTTCAATTGTGTTTTAATAATTTACTAGATTCTACAATTACAAATAGCAAAAGGTCAAATTGTTCAAATTCTTGATCGAACCTAGTTTTATTTCTCCTTTATTGAGCTTTTTAGTGAGAGCATGGTGAAGCTGATTGAAAGTGGATATTTAAAATTGCGCGAGATAAATGTGTATATCCAAGGTCATCCGAGGTCAATTCAGAACGCTGATTTTTACCTTCAAAAATTAGAGGACGAAATGTAAACTAATTAGTAGGAATTGACAGATTACATGACCAAGATACTTCGTATTAAATTGTTTGTCCACATTCAGAGTTCATTTCGGGTTTTAAAATATCACGTTTAATTACAATTTAACTTATTTAACTCTAAAATAATTGCAAATTTGAACAGAGCAGACTTTGTATTTAAGGAAACAATTATAATTTGTATCTTAAGCACGAAAAACAAATGCAATGTGATATTTTTTAATTAAATATAACAGCATTTTCTGTATCCCAAATTTACACTATGTGAGGCACACATTTTTACCAACACCTCAGGATAAAATAAATTGAGAGCCCTAGCCGGGAATCGAACCCGGGACCGCCGAGCCACAGTCAGTCGCAATAGTCTTACCAAATTACTGTAAACTGATTATTTTCTACTCATTAACAAATTCCCAGGTTTGTCAACTGTCTCCACAATGTTAAGCTACTCTAGTTCAAACAAGATAAAATCAAAATATTATTTTAAACAAAAATTTGATTATTTGTGTCCTCGCAACTCCTTAAGACCAGCTGGGGCAAGAACAGCAGCCATTGCTTGCGCATTAAACTTCAACCCATAAAATCTGGTCAGAGACCAATCATTTACAGAGCGACAGCTCACCTAAATTTCAAACTAACAGATAAACAAAGCTAAATAATCGCAGATTTCACGATTTGACCAATTTTTCAAATATATGCAAGTGAAAAATGAACAATATTTAAAATGATCGAAAGTCGGCTGATCAGACTTCGCGTCCGCCATTTTGCGGTCGCCATCGGTCGCAGAGCGGCAGGTGAATTTCAACCCTCATTCGAGATGGGGCGCGACCCTACTAACAAGTTTCCACTCCAAACCTCACATGCGTGGCGCGATATCTTAGTATCAACGCACCCCTAATTTCGAACACATTTGAAACTGAAAACCGTGGTCTATGTTGCTCGCGGTCAGCGCTCACGTAACAAACGTCTAAGAGTGTCGAGATGGGGCGCGTTGAAAATGTCGGGTCTAGTGGACCGGACGTTATTAAGGAAACCGCCACAAAATAATACTAATGCCCGACGCGCCGCCATCTCAAGCGCCTTCGAAACCGAAAAATGTGACGTCAATGGTGGCCATCTTGGAGAAATGGGGGATGGGAATAAATGAATTTTTTTACCTCTCGCTGGTGGCGACTGTAAGGACGGGCATGGTTTCCGAGTAGAGTCTTTTGCTTGAATATTCCTTTAGATTGAGAATGGCTTCGGCGACAGATTCGCACATAGCTTCGCGATAGAATCACGCACAACTTCACTCATACAGACTCGCGACACGACTAACAAAAAGATCGGACACGAAATCACGAATGAAAAACGCAATTCAGATTTCAGAGTATTGCCGAGACTCAACAAAACCGCAAACGCATCAAAGTGCAAACTCCGCAATCTCACGCGCGGCGACAGCACTCTGATCTCGGTTCAAACGAAGCGCATCTTGAGATTGGGGCTCTCTCTTGTAGGCGATACCTTGTAAATTTCACAACCAGTGTGTTGATATCAACGCGCGCCAAGTCAATCCAGATTTGTTGTTTGATATGAACATTGCTGACGTCATTCGGCGCGGTTAACGATATGTAATGGCGAGATAGAGAGGAGATGGTTTCTTCTCTTCAGGTCAAAACGAAATGTCGTAATTTACAAGCTAATATGGTGGTTTTTCACTAGAAATAGCTTCTTCTTGCAGAAAGGTCCAATTTAGTGATGATTTACTAGAAATGTATGCATGCCTGATATTAGTTAATTGAAGTCGTACCATAATAGTACGATTAACCTACTCTCGATTCTAACACCTTTGTCTCATTGAGCCGGCCGGCTGGGGACAAATCTAGTGACGTCAGCATTGAGCTGCATAGCTAGAGCGGAGAGTACCAATTCCGTGTTAATGATGTTCGCTGGTAATTAGCGTTGCGCTATTTAATGACAAAATTCTTGAAATATATGATGTGGCCAAGCGTCTCTAGTAACCAAAGTGAAAGCGTTTGCATTAAAAACATTCAAGTCAGGTTTTCTAAATGTCGCCGTTGCGATTCTACTCGGCTTAATCTCTATTTCGTGTTATTCCGCGAGGAATATTTATTCTTAGCCTCAGTTGGGGTCTTACGAGTAAACATTTCATTGAGGTTGTACGCAGTTTTTCAATGGTGCCGCCAACGAGACCCGCTCATTGAGGCTAATTATTAATATTTCCTCTTCATAGGAGAACCGTGGCATATTTTTTGCCGATAGAGGGCACCACCACGTTGAACGTCATTGCACCAAAGATAAAACAAAATGGCGGAAATCTGAAATTGTACGTGGATGAATGGGGGGAAATATAAAGTTTGAAGTTATTTTTCTGGCACTTAAATATGTCCGATCGGTCGAAAATATCAGTTTTCGTAACAGTAGGAACCACCAAGTTCGATAAGCTGATTGCCGTTGTCGACAGTCCATCCATGAAAGAGGTACGAGCGGGTTATATCGAGGGGACACCGATAGCTTGGGCTTGACTACTCGTTTGTTTACTTTGGTAGTAATCTGATTTTTCTCAGGTGTTCCGTCAACGCGGCTTCACCAAGATCGTTTGTCAAATCGGCAACGGGTCGTACGTGCCGGAACAGACGCCGGAACGGTCATCCGGCGTGACCCTGCAGCACTTCCGGTTGAAGGACGGCATCGCCGATGACATCGAGCGAGCAGATCTAGTCATTAGTCACGCAGGTTCGCCTTGGAAAATTCCATTTTGAATTTCCTATTCAGCCTAGATTAGGCAAAATTACCACCTCTTCCTGTTTTCTTTAGGTGCAGGATCTATCTTGGAGACCCTGAGACATAGGAAACGGCTCATTGTTGTGATCAACGACGATCTGATGGGAAACCATCAGGTACAGTTGGCCAAGAAGCTGAGCGACAACGGATATCTCTTGTACTGTAACTGCAGGTGAGAATCTTGGAAGACTTGTTTATCTTAAGGAGAAATTCCGAGAGACTTAACTTTTCTTCTGAAAAGCCCAAATCGAAATAATTCGCTGGAAAACTCAAAATTTTAAGAGACTAGAATAGAGGTTGGTTGAATAAAGCATTTTTAGATGAACTCTTCTAGTCATTCCTTGAAACGAATTTTGACAGAAGAAATTTGATTCTGGAATACAATTTTAAGAAATATTTTCTCATTTCTGGGTAACAACAATTAACCTTAAAATTAATGAGTATTTTTGTTGATCAAGATTTAATACAAATATATTTATTTTTATGAAACAGTACTTTAGAAGAAACAGTGATGAAGATGGACGAGAAATTGCTGAAACCTTTCCCCGAAGGACAACCAGAAAAATTTGCTAGCTACCTCGATACCGCGTTGGGATTTTAACTTGCGTAAATTAAATAAACATTACTAAAATTGTCTATTTACTATAGATTTTCTTTTTTGTATGGACATCATCGAGCCAACAACCTACGAAAAAGTTATTTGCAAGTTTTTTTTTTGGATTTGTTTTTCTTGCATTTCGAAAATTCCGAGGCTTTTAACACACAATACTCGACTCTCTTGTATTTATGACTTTTTTAATAAGAAAACTTAAAATTTTTATACCAGGAAAAATATAATTCCACATCGAGGTCGAGATCTTGAATTACAGATGCACATGATTTTCTTTTTGTTTGGCAAAAAAAAATAAAAGAATGTCACACCCGACGAGCTGGCTTCGGAAAAGCAGATGCGATTTTCTTGCCGTAGCTGGATCTGTAAAAACAAATGATTATCCGAGATAAAAACCAATTTTCTCAAAGATTTTTCTTCTCTTAAAATCCTAGAAATTCGTTGGTGCAGACATTGTTTCCGTGTGTGATTATTGGACCAAGTTGTAGAAAATCGCGTTCAAAAGGCATTTGCGAAAATTATTTTCACCTAATTCGTTCCACACAACGTGATCCAATTAATTGCTGCCTGTCCAAGTACATATTTCGCAAAGCCTCAAAGTTTTTAAGAGAATGGGGATCGCTAAACAATTTAATGTCATAGTTCATGACTGTTCATTTTGAGAAAATTGCAATGTACGAAGAAATTCAACGAGCCCAACCTCCAAAAGTTCTTTGAAACTCCGGATGTGAATAGATTCTATACTAAAAATTTAATAATTTAACAATTTGCTATTCCAAGAAAATAGTGCTAGAACGTAATTAACAACACATAATTCAATGGTGATTCAAACTTTAATTTCCTTTCAAACTTTTCTAGAAAAACAACGAATTCAAATATAATGAGGGCGTTTTAAATGAACGGGGAAAATTCTCAAGTCGATTTCGACATTTACAGACAATTGAGTTGGCCCAATCTAAATTGCAAACTAAAACAAAAATCGCTTACACGACACTTGAGTGAAATAGTGCCGTTTATATTTATGTGGGGAAGAAATGGAAATAGAAACTGGGTGAAGTCTAAACTAAACCTAGTTTTAAAATAATCAGCTCAAACTACCATTTCGCGAAACTATAAATCAGTGTTTTAAAACTATCGTTGATGAGAATGAGCTCTGAGAAGACGATAACCTGCACCCACATGTCGAGAATCGACCCCTATTTTGCGGACCGACCAATCACGAGCTCAGCAATCAAAAGTGACGTCACCGAATATCGTCTCGGGTTTGCTTCAAATATGAGTTTAAAAAAAGATACTGCGGCATTTTATACAGATACAAAGGGGCGCGCCACATATCGAGCCTGCAAACTGGCAGTTACCAATAAAGCGGGGTGGTGGAAAGATAAACGCGCCCAATATTCGCCAAAACATCGAGAAAAATACATAGAAGACGAGACGGACAATAAGACAACGAAAATAAAGAGAGTACTGGGTGGGGACGAAGGAAAAAAAAAATGGGATGACCTAAATTTGGAATCACTAGTTCGAGTTTCATTTTAAAACACACGACAAAAATAGTTCAGAGTTCCACTAATAAAATATAGTTTGTGTGTGTGTTTGGTGGGCTTAGGAATTTGAGGGGATGAAGCCAGGAAAACAGAAACTGTGATGCTCAAAAATAAAATGAGCTAGAAACTTCGACATTTTTGCCGGACGTACGCACATATATGTGTGTATATATATCGAGTTGGGTAATTAGCGTGATTAAAGGCGATCAAAAAACATAAACCTCACTTTCTCCACCGAGGCGAACAAACCTTCCGACCCTTATGACCTCCTTCCTTCCCCCCGAAATCTATATTAGAATCGCCGAACGCTACTGATATTTTTGTAGGCGTCGAACCGGTCGTTGTTGTAACTGCTGTTGCCGCCCCCCGAGCCCATTCCGATCACGCTGATGCTGCTCGACTCGAACATGGACGGCTGACTAATGATGGGTGTGATGTCTGCGCCCCGCGAGTGACCACCACCACCGCCGCCCATGCCGCCACCGCCGCCCCACCTCTGGCCCTGACCACCATCCGAGCGACCCCACGACTGGTTGTCGTTTTTCCGCTCGCCGGCGCCGCCGCCCCAACTCTCGCGAGACTGGACCCCTCCCGAGAAGACCTTGGAGCCGCCGCCACCGCCACCGCGATGGTCGGACTGGGAGGACATGGCGTTGCCGCCCCCTTGCCAGGACGACTCGCCACTACGCTCAATATAACGTGACGAGTTGGTCGAGCGACTATCGTGGCCCCCGTAGCTGTCGGAAATGCCCTTGTTGGTGGACGAGTCGTACCTGTCGCCGCGGTGATCGCGGGACAGGTTGTTGCTGTTGCCAGAGTGCTGGTGGCCACCGCGGCTCAGGCCGGTGTCGCGGGCCTGGTAGGAGGAGCCGGAGCCGCGCTCGTCGCCGCCGCGTCCGCCGTGGCTGGTCACCATGTCGCGGGCGCTGCGGTCCAGGTGGTCGCGAGCGCTGCTGCGATCGTCGCCACGGCTGTGCACGGAGGTGTCGCGACGGACCAGGGTGGTGTCGCGGCGGACGGGCGCATCTGACACGTAGCGGTCGCTGCTCTTGCCGTCGAACGGAGCATCGATGCGTCTAGGAAAGGAACACACCGGGTAAGCAGTTAGTGGAAATTAAAAGAAATTATGCGAGTGGACAAGAAAACCTGAACGCATCGAAAAAGCATTTACCGAGGGGTGGGCAGAATAGGCGCTGGCTTCTTGCGGGATTCGTAGTCTTCGCGGCCACCACGATATGCGTCGAACGATCGCTTGACCGGTCGTCGACTATCCTCAATCCGGCTGCAAAAAAAAAATCACATTTGTCAATTCAACTCTCCCAGGACACAATAGAGTTTACAGAAAGCTCGACTAGTCTTCCGCCTTTTTCTTGGGCGACTTGAGATATTCTTTTCACTAAACAAAATGTCGGTCAACATTTCTCTCCTCGATAACAACGGTTACTGAGAATTCTCAAATAGATTAAGTAGTTAATCGGCAATAAGCTTACTTGGCCCGTCTTCTCAGTTCCTCGCGTTCCCGTTCGATCCTCTCCCGCTCCAACCGTTGTTTCTCGCGTTCAAGTCGAAGGACCTCTGCACGTTCCCGTTCCAATTTCTCACGTTCAATTCTGCCAATCGCAAAGAAAAGATAAACATTTGAAATATACACTGGCAAACTCGAGTGAGTACGATTCCATCGTGCGTCGTCACACCAACTGAACCTGGTTGACTCAGACCCTTTGCGTGAACTTTTTTTTTAAAGAAAACCAAGCACAGACACTTCTATATGAAGTTTTAAAAAAGTAATGTATTATGTATCACACCGCTCACTCAGCATTCCTTAATTTCCGTTTACCTTAGTCGTTCGCGCTCTCGCTCCAACCGGAGCGCCTCCTCCAGCTGTTTGCGCTCGACCTCCCTCTGCCGGCTCATGTCGAGTCGACGTCGGCGGTCCAATTCGCGCAGCTCGCGTTCTTCGTCTCGCTCGCGCTGACGTTCACGCTCCTCCTGTGCAATCGGAGAACGAAAATGAACACGACACATTAGTCATGATCACGTTGCGCATAGAAGGTGGACTGTGCCTTGTCTCGCCTCAACACAGTAGCACAACTCAGCCAGGAACTTAGCCCGTCTCACACTCTCACCCGGATCTGATGGAAAGAGAGGACGTTGTTGTGTCCGCTGCCCGGACGCGGCAAGATCCCGCGCCGGGGTCGGGGCACGTAGCCGCCACGGTTGATGTAGGGTCGTCGGCCACGTCCGTAGTGCTCATAGGTGGAAGAGCGCTCCCTGGTGTCGCCAGAACGCTCGCTGTGCGGACTGGACTTGCGGTGGGTGTCGCGCTTTTCGGCCTCCTTCGACTTGCCCTCCTCTACACAAGCACACGAGTATCAATTAGGTCACAGATTTAAAGAACGCGCAACACTAGGGCACTGAAACCAGGACTCTTTTTATGACAAATGTCCTACATTTTAGAAAAGCAAGTTTCCGCTAACTCACCAGCAGTAGTTTCCGATAACTCACCGGCAGTAGTTTCCAATTCTTCGTCCTTGTCAGTTTTGGTGGCTGCCGTATCTGACTTCTCCTTCGCGTCCTTATCGTCTTTCTTCTCGGCTTCTGCACGGAACAAGTCACAAAATCATTCTCGATTAAAATTAGTTTTTACATCCTTTTGTTCCGAACCAAAACAAAGGTTTAGCGATTTGTCTACATACTGTCTTCCGCACCGGCTTCTCCGTCCTTTGCACCCTTCTCCGGCACCTTCTTTACGCCACCAACTGGCAACGGTTTTGTCTCCACCCGTCCTGGTCGGCTCGGACCAAGTGGCTCAGTCTTGGCCTAAAACAAAATAAAAACGAAGATTAAGATAATGTACACTGATCGCGGGAATCCAGTCCTGTCGTATGATCCAAGATTTTTAAGCAAGCGTTGAAACATTGGTTACAAAGAATAAAATTTCGCTCAAACATTAAACCGTACTGTGCCGGTTGTAATCAATTTCAACTTCAATTTGGTTTATGGTGACTGAGGAAGGGCGGACAGCCTGAGACTGACCTTCTCGACGGAGATGAGTCGTCCATGCAGCTCTGTGCGGTGCAGGTGCTGGATACACTTGGAGGCCTCGTCGGCGGTGGCCATGGTCACGAAGCCGTAGCAGCGAGAGGTGGACGAACGAGCGTTGGAAACGATCTTGGCGCCAACCACCTGACGAAGAGCATTATTTTGGTTAAGAAAATGGACTCGATATGACCAGACTGACGGCGGAGTCAAAAGAGGGCGGGAAGGAGAAAAGAACCATCACACTCACCTTTCCATGTTTGCTGAATAGCGTCTTGAGATCAGTTGCGCGGGTGGACGAGGACAGTCCGGTCACCCACAGATTCTTGCTACCACTAGACACAGGCCGCGACATTTTGGTTCGATCGTCTGATTTGAGGCGGGGAAATGAACAATGTTAATTTTGGTTTTATTATTTACTGGGATTCGCTTGATAATTACAATAGAATATTGTTTTTCACTCTACCAGAAGTGCAGTTTGAACCAAGGAGTAGTGCAACTTATTCGTGGTCTTTAACCCTTTAACCTTTAATTAATTTTTCGCTCTATCCAATCATCTTTGCATTTCTCTGATCGGTAGATTTTTGCCACGATGTGTTTGAAAAGTGAAAACGCGTTATGTCGTCATTGCCGGTGGTATTCGGATTGGCGTGAACTCTTATAGTCGTCTTGGCCGGTTAAAGGGTTAAGATTGTTTCGTTAAACAGATATTTGTGGAGAATGACGTCACAATTTTGGACTACGGTAATTAAGATAATAATGAAATTGCCTTCCACGAGGAATTAAAATTCAGGAGACTTACCAACTGGCTTTCCGTCCTTGCCGGTGGCATTGCTAGGGCTGAGAGAACGACAAAGAACACGAGATCAGCGAGAGGGAAGGCGGCGAGCGGCCAAAAAAAAATCCGCACGGCACCACCACCTACAGCGGGCCAACTCACCACAAACTCCGTGCACCAATTAACAACGTGAGCTTAATAATACTAAGTCGTCGTCGCCTCACCAACAATAAAACTATTCACGACAACACTAACCAAATAAATCCAAAAAAAAAAAAAAAAGCCCACGAAAAATCCTATTCCCGGCAGCCCCTCTCTCCATTATTCAAGCCCAACCCCACAGTCGCTGCCAGCATTTCGTCGTCGTGATGACATTCGGAGGTCGACTGCCTCTCGCAAGCAGATTTTCTCTCGCCATTTTTTTCTCTCTCGTTCGACCTTCTCCAAACCACCCTCAGGGATGATGGGATTACTCGCAAACGCCGTCGAATTTAAGACATCGCTCCTCCTCCGTTTGATCGGGTGGTGGGGGGACAACTGCCATGGACTCTCGCTGCGATCGGCGGTTTTTCAGACGACTTCGCGGGACAGCACGGCCAACTTGGGAAGAGTCGGATTCGCAAGCGCAAAGAAAACCCCATCCTTCTATTCCAGACGAAAATTTTCGTTTCTCTTATAACAGGCTGTGCGCAGCAAGCACCTGCTCTCTCTCACTCTCATGCTTTCTCGGCAACAACAATCGAATTTGTCTCGTCAAATTCTTACGATTTTTTGTTGTTGTCGTGGTGGGGTTTCTCCCTTATCTTCCCCACATCCCAATCGCCCTGCCAAGAAGTAAATATCTTCCCCGAGTAGGATCGAGAATGGGAAATAGACCACGCACGCAATCATCGTCTGGGCACTCGGGGGCTTCTTCCGAGAGCGGTCAAAGGGGAAAGTGCAAGCAATGAGAGGCCGTAATTTCTGAACAGACCGGGTGCAAAGAGCTCGAGATCGCCGTTCATTTATTTTCTGCAGCAGATTCCCCACTTTGACCCCTGAGTCGGCGTTGACCACATCACGGACACGAAACACATACGCCAAGGCAAATCGACCACGTGTGATTCTCTTTTTTTCTCCAGCAGTTGCCATTCCCCCAACCAAACACGAGATACACCCAATTAAATCATTTGTATTTTTTTTTTAAAACCCTTGTGCGACCCTCTTATTTTTTTTGTCGAAGGTTAGAGACCAACCTTTTGGGCTTGACACTAGCGCCCCCACTCGTTTTATCCTCTTCAGCTTTGTCAACTTTAGCGGACTCCTTCTCCTTGTCAGCGGCTGACGTCGCCTTGTTGGCCTTGTCGGAGGCCACCTCGTTCTCGGTGGCGCTGCTGCTGGTAGTGGTGGCCGGCTGGTCGGCGGCGGTGGCACCGTTCTCAGTCATCTGGTCGAGAATGACGACGGCATCGTCGTCCTCCTCAGCCGTCGCCTTCTCGACCGCCGACTCTGCGTCGAGGGAGCCGTCGGCGTCGCGAGAGAGGCGGGCGTCGTCGCGAGGGCTGCTGCCGCCCACGTCCGCCTCCTCCTCTTCCTCCACCCCCACGATGAGAGCGACCGTGTCGTCCACCTTGGCTTCCGGCTCGACTAGGGCGGACGGTGCCGCGACGCGCTCATCTTTCTGGGTGGTTGCGGTTGATGCAGCCGGGGTGGTCACCGCTTCCGTCTGGGTGGCAACCGCTTCTTCGGTCTCCTCGCCGTTCAGCTTGGCTTCGGGCACCTGGTTGGCGCCGGCTGACGTAACACCGCCGCTGCTGCTGCTTTCTGCTGCACAAAAGGAATTTTTCCGCTTAAAGACAGGCACTGGGTTGCTGGACCCACGCCCGTCGGTCAGCACGGAACACGACGGGCATGTTGCCCGACCAACGTCGCACACTTGTGACGCCATCTTCTTTGAGGCTGTTGTTGTGGTAACTGGAATTTTTTTTCATACAGAACACAAACCGGACAACACAAGATTCACGATTTCTAAACACAAGAGTGTGTGGATACACACGTGGCTGGTGGTCCAAAAAACTTTCTTTTTAAATTGGGGAACCAGTTTCACTGGAGATCAGACCATGATCTGTAATTTCGGTCCAGGTAAAAGCTAATTTCGGGAATCGTACATTTAGCAAAGGTGTGCACCAAAAAAAAAAAAGTTGAATCCGGAATTCCCAGATTGATTTAAGACGAGTCCCGCGATTCGAATGTTCCTTTTTACTTTTCGTTCTAATTGTGCTTGTGAGCGGGTTTTTCTGGATATTTTTTTTAAAACACGCGTTTATTTATTGTTCCGCATGTTGGTTGATCAGCCAATCAGTTTATTTTTCGGGTTATCGTAGGGACAACAGTTTTGTCACCGGTTGAACAGGCAGTTCTTCGCCAAGACAGCATTCACTGAATCGTGTCACCAGTTGGCGACATTCGACTTCCGGCTGCGCGCGTCGAACTGAAAGGATCGCAGTTCTTAGTTGATCGACGCCGCCGGTTGTAGAAGTCACCGTTCCATCAAAAATGAGCAGACAATTGAGTCAAGTTTGTTTCCGTGGCCGGCCCGGGGTCCAGCGATGTAACGTCGACAGATTCTGAACACCTCAGTTCGAGCAACATACTCGATTTGTCAAGTCAATCGTCGTCTTGGAGGAAGGGAGAAAAAAAAGAGTTCCAGGTGCACCACCTTTTGCGTACGTAACCCGGTTTCATATTATTTTTGTTCCGTGAATCCACACTCGGGATATCAAAGAGGGAAGAGGGAAAACGCGAATAGACCTACACTAGTAAGCTAGGGGAGTTAAGTGAAGGAAACGCCTGGCCGGTTCCCTTTGCGCATTTCAGCGCAAAGAGTTCTCTCCTAAAAGTTGAGAAAGTTACCTTGGTCGTGTTTATCTTCGGTGGCCACCTCATCCTAAGAATGGAAGAAAGAAAGAGCAGTTAATGACGATGATATTCTTACGATTGATGGGCTCGTTCGCAAACAGATTTCATGACAACATTCAAATCTTGGGGAACCAAAAAAATTTGACGGCACCCCCACATAAGCACTCAAAAAATATATTTCCGGAGACAAAGTGTCACCTCTTCGGTCAGCAGTTTCTCCTCCTCCTCAATGGACAGGTCGATAGCGTCTTCACCGCCGTCCGTAGTGTCCAGGATCTGAAAGAACTGAACAATGATCTCCGCGATCTGTCACCGCACTCGGCTCACACAATTTGGCAGCACTGACAAAAGCGACACCGGGAAAATTACACAAGGGACGTGCCTTTATACGAAATACCCGGATACATTTTCTACCGATTTCCCTATTCCCTCGAGTTTACATACCGTAGAATCTGCTACATAGTTCCCGAATCGCGTTTTTCGCAAGCGAACAGACTGCCGCTATTTCATGGACAAGACGGATGCATTATTCGATTAGACTCTTTTTAATTTAAAAAATCGTGAACCGGAAACGACCGAGCCACACATTAAAGATCCAAAAATGGTTTAAAACAGTTCTTGTTTACGAGTGACGCCCCACAGTCGAAAAGCCGATTGTGTCGGCAACGGTACCCTAGTGGTGGCTTTAAGAACTAACCGGACTTTTGAAAATATAATTCAGATGCACGGATTCAATTAGTCACAAAAATATGATTTATAATGAATTTTTCAACGACTCAGTTTCTATTTATGAGCCGAATGATTGTTCGACTATCTAATCACACAATATCGCATAATTCAGGAACTATTTAACGAATTTTACAGCAACAAAAATCCCAATACCTCAATTTTTATTTTGTTAAGAAGCTTACCTTTTCTTTTAGCTCCATGAAAATGTCATTTTGTCTCATGAACCCAACGAGCCATTGATAAATGTTTTCAAAATGACCACGCTGGAGATCTCAAAACGACCCAAAACAAAATGCCATTTCCATGGAGCAAAAAGCATAAAATGAGGTTCTCCAGAGTATTAATTTTTGACATGACTCATTCCCCCCCCAATCAACTTGACAATTTGTTACGAATAAAAACGGCTCCACGACTAGCTCCTGGCCAGCCTTACCTTCTCGTCGATGCGACCATCGTCGTCCGACTCCATCTTCTCGTCGTCGTCCAGATTGAGATCGTGGTGACTGTCGTCGACGTTGCTGTGCGTCTCCGATTCGTCGTCACGAGTCAGCTTCTCTGTAAAAACGCAGACGAAGGAGAAAAATGGTAGACACAGTTAGCAGCACATGGTATCACAATCAAACCAATTACTCCGAAATTAGCGATCATTTAATGATCGATAACTAGAGTACGAAGTCCCAATCGTTAACATTCTGCTCAGTCTGTAACAAGTTCTACTTTGACGCCATCTCGTGAGCAATTAATGGAACCTGCCTTTTCGGTGATCACCACGCGACGACGACGTAATTTCTTCACGTCTGACGTCTTGAGATAGCGCTAGTCAACAAATTGAAAATAATGTTGGCAACATAGATTTTGTTACACAGGAGCGGTGGATTGAGACAACATAGATGAAAAATACATCGAGTGCAACATTAGTGAGTGGAGCACGTAACGAAACACCAATCAAAAATTAGATCAACAAAAATGACCTCGAAAACAACGATACAAACACGGTCATCACCAGAACAAGAAAGCAAAAATTCCAGATCAAGACCAAGGATGAGAAATGAAATAATTGTGACGCTAACAGTTTGGAAGTTCTAGGGATTCGATTTGCAGGTTCTTCTAAGTTTCTTTTGGAATTCCAAACGTACTGTCGTCAGCAAACCACCAAAATGTCCTGATATTTCGAGAATCAACTTCAGATTTTCGCACAATACAGACACACGTGTTCTGATTTCTTTGGGAGCACCAGCAACAGTGTAGAATTTGTCACTCGATTGTAGACTTGGAAGTCGACTTTCAAACTTCAGAGTAGACTCGAAGCTCGACTGGAGTGTAGAGACGAGTAATTTAATCTTGGACTGCAGGCTTTTTAACTCCTAGTGCTTCCTTTAACTCCTTTAACTTCCAACTCTAGAAGTAGTCATTCGACTCAGTGGCACTCGAACCTGAAGTGTAGATCTACTAGAGATCGACCAGGAACGTTTGATCGTGAGACTGAGCTCGTCAATCACTGGTTCCACATTAATATGTCCGAATAACTGCAGTCCTCGGCGCTCCAACGTTGAGCTTAGCCAGCGAACAAACCGAGTCTAACCCGACTACTTACCTCGCGGCTGCTGCTCGAAAGTCTTCTCCGACTTGATAGCTACGGTGTTTGTCGGACGCGTGGCGCCCAGCAGCCGCGCCACCACGGTCGGCTTCCACTTCTGCTCGTCGATCCAGCGCACCACGTCATCGGAAGCGTCCCAGAACTCTTCGGCACCGTCACAGTCATCCGCCGCAGCTGCAGCCACCTTCCTACATCCGCTGGGCTCTCCTGCTTTTTTCAGTGAAAAGGAGGACGTGTACAGATTCGATCGGATTTGCACGAGAATTGAGCGAGGCTAAGACCTTTACCGCGAACCGACCAGTCTCCTAAGAGTAGATCCACAGCGCATCGACAGAAAAGAAGACGGCAGTTCAAGAAAGAGTGCAGAAACATCTTAACTAGGTTAGCTAGACGCCAGAGCAGGTTTTTAACACAGTTTCGAACTGGGCTCGCAGGTATTTCCGAAACAAACCGGGAGAACGAATATTCTCTTCCGGTTATGATCTTGATGGGTCAAAGATCACACCTGCGCGTTCCAAGACGACGACAAAGAGGCAAAGACCATAAACAAACAAACATGAGAGCCGGGACAAAAACAAGACATACAAAAAAGCAAACACAAGCAAAGACGATACAATCGCAGATAATTAGATAATTAGCAGATAATTAGACTGATAAATTATTTAGAATGAGCACAATTTCCAATTAATTAACAGGAGAATCCAGAAACAGCGCTACGAGACACTGAACTGTGACAAACTCCTGTTATAATAAATGTGGAATTAACATTTAAAGATAAACCAGGATCAATCACAATTTGTAACTTCAATCGCGACGGATTAATTATATTTTGTCTACTGACGTCACGTCGCTTGTTAGCGCTAATTAATTTAATCTGTTAATCCAAAATAGAAGTGAATTTCGATCCGAGAACTCCACGTCATCACCTGACGTCACACAACCAACCAAATCGCAACCTACCTCGAGTCATAACTGCGCAGAACTTCTCCCAGACTTCAACGTAATTTTAAACTAACTACAACACTTTCCAATTTGTTTAATCTGATCCTCTGTACACCTGAGAATCCAGAAACTCGATTCGTAGCGAATGTTATTCCAAGGCGAGAGTGAGTTAGTGAATGGTGAAACATGACTAGTACACGTAGACAAGAGCAGAGAAAAGTGGTCACGTGACCTTTCTCCCTCCAACAGCTATTGTTTCGCAAATACAAATACACGACCACCTGGCGCCGGATCAATTAAGTCGACTTGTCGAGAACGATCCGGGGCTAATTAAAACCACACGATCAACGTCACACACCATCCGTGCTCTGTTCTATTCCATTCGAGAGCTGCCATTTTTATTCCGTAGTACACGTAGTACATAACTAGTAGTACTGTACAGTACGTAACTGTTAAAAGACAAGGACAGGCGGTGTCGTGATCACGGGTCCAATTCCCGACCGAGACGTCTGGAATTATTCTTGCCAGAAACTCCTAAGCGCAGGCTTCTTCCTCGGGAATGCGAATCTAAAGCAGGGGCTAACGTCACTGGCGCGGACGAGATAGTCACTGACGTCACACCTATAGGGAGGTAAAGAGGTCTCGAACCGACGTAGCGGACAGGATCGGATCCAGGCAATCAAACGATGCACACCGGCGAGACTAGGTTTTGTTTTTTGTAGGTTCCTCTTAAGTTAACTCTTTAGCCAACCTTTCTGTGATTTTGAACGCAAATACCTTTTCAAAAGAGGGCGCTGTGATTTTGTTCAGTTGGCGAATGTAGAACGCAAAGGGGGATTTCGACATTTCGTAATTTGGAGAAAAAAACACTTTGAATTCGTTTGATGAGACTTACTGTTAGTCCGTTTGTTCGGCTTCTTGGATGGCGTGGTCTCGTTCACCTCAAACTGATATTCTTCCGGATCGTGACCTTCGCTCTTCAGAGCCTACAGAAGAAAGGAAGAAGAAACAAAAGTTTATCAATACAAAAAAGTTATTCTGACGCGACGATTCTCCACATCAATGTCATTTTATTTCCACCAATTGTTTATGGAGTGTGACTGAGCCAAACAAAACGACATTTCCATGGATTTAGAGGTGAAAACGTTTACAACGCCATCGAGGATATGCGTTTATACGAATTATGGAATATACATTTTATAACATTTGTTTTGTATGGTTTTGATGATGATAATGATCACTGAAATGACGGATCACAACAGAAAGATTCTGTACCCCTCTCAGTGTTTAGGCACTTTGTGAGAGGCACATTTTCGCGAGTACCGCGGCCAGAGCCGCGCCGGGAATCGAACCCGGAACCGCCGAACCAGTCAGTCGCTTAACCAACTGCGCCACGTCGGGCCATGTCTTTTCACCCAGACATTTTCTGGGCATTTTTCTGGATCGATATTTTCGAGAGCCCGCGCCGGGAATTGAACCCGGGACCGCCGAGCCACAGTCAGTCATTTTTCAACACCTGCTGCACCTAGGCTGGATGTGGATTGGCTCAAACTGAGCTTTCTGCATTATTAAGTACAAAATATCAAAATCGATACAGGACCTGTGCCAAGTAGGACGGAATAAACGGAAATATCGACGGAGCTAGATCAATGTTTCAAACTAGGTCAGCAGTATCAAAACTTGATATCACTAAAGCTTACACAATATGATCAGGAACCACGGCCCATGCCATATGAGCGGTTGACCTCTGACTAATCATCGTAAAACAGAATTGATAATCCAAAATTATTTTATGTCTATCTTGTTATTGAGAATCTCATCTTCCACATTCGAGATCTGCATTTTGAATTTCCTCCCACAAAACATTCAATTACTTCATAATGACCTCCAAACAATTACATTTTTAGTAATAGTCCAAGCCAACCTGGGCCAAATATAGAGAAAACCTCGATACATGATAAAAAGAATGACATTCACACTCGTTAGCGCCACACAATTCTCCTCAACGAGTTGTACTAATATTTTAGGTTAACTTAGCGAATAATAAAATTCAAAGTCGTGAATTTTACGAACCACCCTCACCCCTCCAGATTAAAATCTGCTAATGAGATTAACGCCAGCCATATGGCTGTGTCTTCGGACCTCGCTCCCGGAACCAGCACTGGCACTTAAGGACCCCTATACAGCGGAAAATCCAACATTCGCAACCACCAATATCTGTTCTACAACCGCTAGTACCGAAAAATAATGATTTGATACACAAATACGACGTAAAAGATAACGGGAAATCGCCAAGTTTCACACCAGAAAATATTAAAAAAATACAAAATGGCGCGAGCATTCTATTCAAAGAGATAAAAATGAACAGACTACAAACGCGTCACCAACACCCGTCAAGCATTAAGCAATGAGAGTTGATTCTCGTGGCGACCGCCAGCCGGCGCTGGTCGTATAATGACTTAACGTAGGACATGGCAATGATGGCATATTGGAAAAAACGAGCGGCGAACATGCTAGCCGGGTCTAGCTTAGACTGAGATCTCGATGGTCATCGCTCGTCGCGTTTAATGGCCACATCAGTTAGGCCTAACCGAGAGGGGGATGAGGGTTGGATTATTCGGCAGCCAAATGGAATTGGGGAAATGTCTTACCTGCGCCATACGTTCTAGTAGTACAGCCTTCACCCCATTCTTGTCCAATCCACGACTCTCCAATTCGGCCCGCAAATCCACTACGCGCAATTCTGTTAGCTTTCGGTTGACGAAATCACCGTCTGACGCCATTGTTGCACACGACTTGTATTTTCAACCAATTTTGTGTTAGGATGCGCGATAACATATATATCGATACGTTTTTCACTATCGATGACAATCGCTATAAAGTTGCGCATATATTATCTCGATTGTTGGCCATCGATCGTCCTAGTTTCTCCCTTCTTCATTGCCAATTAGTTTGACAATATTATTGTTGGAAAATCGGAGCTTTGCCAATTTACGCTTTGCGGAGCATGACAACTTGCGCAAAAATGACATACATGTGCCAAAAGTTTGTTCAATAAACTGTATAAAGATTTCGATTTGATGATTAATTTCCACGCCGTGGCATTATGGCGATTTCCGAAGGTGAGGTGAGGGGAGGGGGATATTATATATTCCTAAATTATGACATCACAATCTTGATCCCTATCTGATCTTTTGCCATCCACCCGTTCATTTTGACTTTAGTGATTGCTTGGCGGTTCTATTTATAATAGCAAAAACAAGGGGTGTTGCCACAACAAGGTTTGTGAGGTTAGCACCGGAAGCCACACGAGGTCCTCCAATCCATCATCATGTCCGAAAAATTTGAAATATGACGCTTATTGACACTTGTCTAACACTTACCGACTGCAGTCGTTCGAGAAGAACGGCTTTCACTCCATTCTTGTCCAGTCCTCTTTCCTCTAATTCTGCTCTTAAATCGATCACACGCAATTCTGGAAGTTTTCGTTTCACGGATTCGTTATCGGACGCCATCTTTCTTTGTTGATGCAAGAACATGCAAATGCCATTTATAAGAAAGGTTGCCGGATTCGTTATCGTAGTTACGTCATCGCAGTTAGGATTGTTTTTTAATTTGAGCGCAACTTTAAGCCATTTAAATAAAATTATCCAATTTCGATAAGCTTTTTGACTTAAAAAACAGATCAATTTAATAAAAGGAATAAGAGTAACACAAAATGTTTGAGATTGTTGGACGCAATCAGGAACCGGCGACGAGAGCAAGTGGTTGAATAACTCAGGTTTA
>JAQGBY010001318.1:0-30463 GCA_034698785.1 Mycogona germanica
TAACTTCCCCTCCCCTCACATACGGAAATCGCCATAATGCCCCGGCGCGGCGATAATCAAATCTAAATCTAAAATCTGCACTCAAAAATTCAATGATCTCATGACATTTCCAAACCTTTTAAATTTTCCAGTGGAGACCCTGTCCGAGGATGATGATGATACTCGATATCCTTACGACGACGACGGAGACGGCTCCAGTCTCGGCTCCATTCTCATGGGAGTGGCTGGCAGCACGTTGAGCGGCGGATACAAGCCGGCGCCGGGAGGACCTTTTTCCGCCCTCACCCCCTCCATGTGGCCGCAGGATGTGCTGGCCAAGCTGGCTCAACCAGAGGACGCCAATTGCCAGCCAGACTTTCGCTACGACGAGTTCGGATTTCGCGTAGAGGAAGAAGGCAAGTGTTAAATATCCGAAATAGCCGATGTTCAATTTGTGACCATAATGTGAATTTAAATAGTCCTTTATACTATTTGTAAATAAAAATCAAATATTGTTCTCTAGCTTGGAAGTTGAATTAAATAACATTCTTAGAGTTAACGTAGCTTGTCAAACTGGAATAAATTTCAGAAAGTCATTTTCAGTCGTTATAAGACGTTTAGTCTTCGATTTGAACTTCATATTGTTGTGATGATCAATATTGGACAAATTAGTTTGAATATATTTATTTGCTGTACAAGGGTGTTAATCTTAAAAATAACTGTAATGTTTGTGATTTGCGTTTAGACGGACCTGAGCAAAGTTCGAGCAAATTGCTAAGCATTCCATTTATAGAGGATCCGCAGCATCGTCTGAAATGGCTGGCGCACCTGGAGTTCAACAATATGACCGATCTCACGTGGGAAAAGGTAAGCAGGAATCCATGAAATGTCGGGGATATATTGTCACATGGTAACATTTCATAAAATTCATAAGAAGCTCGTTTTCGAATAACCGAACGTGATTACTGCTGAGATGATAGCTGTGGAGTGGAAACAGCAACGACCCGTCGTGGCGCAGTTGGTTTATGACGGACTGTTTCGGCGGTCCCAGGTTCGATTCCCGGCGCGGGCTTTGTCCCGGGGTACTGGTGAAAACGTGCCCCTCACAAAGTGCCTAAGCACTGAGAGGGGTACAGAATCTTCCTGTTGTAACAGTCACTTCAGTGAATTAAAAAAAAAAAAAATGCTACCTGTGGTTCCGGGACTCAACTGGGTCGCTGATCACCTAGCGGGGAGACTGTGGCGCAGGGTGACAGGTGACAGGTGACGGAGGTTTCCGAACTCTGAGACCACCGTGATAGCGAGGTGGCGGTTCACCTCGTAGGTGCGACTCCTCCAGTAAGAACCACTAACATTAAATTTTGCTCCGCTGTTAATTTTGTTGTTTCTTGTTAAATTGTGTTATCACCTCACCAGGTCGATGTGCAACTGCCGCGTACGGAGAAACTTCGAGCCATGGTCAGGCAGGGCATCCCGCACTCCATCCGTCCACAGATGTGGATGCGCCTGTCGGGGGCGCTGAACAAGAAGACCAATTCGGACATCTCCTACAAGGAGATAGTAAAAGCCAGTTCAAACGACCACCTCATGACCTCCAAACAAATTGAGAAGGTGTGGCGCCCGGTTGCACGAATGCCGATAAACATGTGTATGTAGAGTTATTAGATATTGCGATAACGATTGATCAATAATCCAGATATTCCGTTCCCATTTGCTGAGCAGGATTTACTGCGCACTCTGCCGAGCAACGCGTGCTTTTCCAACTTGGCCAGCACCGGCGTCTCCAGGCTGCGGCGAATTCTCCGTGGACTGGCGTGGCTATACCCAGACATTGGTTATTGCCAGGGAACAGGGATGGTAATGACGATACCTCAGTTCTATCTATTATTTATGCTAAAAGCAATCCTCCATTAATAAGCTACTATTACAAAAAAAATGACTGAGCTCGCTTCGTGATTTTAAAAAAATCAACTGTAGTCAACCGCACTACAGGCGTTCTGTACTCCTCATGGTGCTTAGGCACTATGTACGTCCAATACCCCGGGATCGAAATTTTCGAGAGCTTGCGCCGGGAATCGAACCCGGGACCGCCGAGCCACAGTCAGTAATATTTGGAAATTTAAGTGGAGTCTTTTATTATTTATTTCACTGGTCGTTACATCAGTTCGAATATGCTAATTTGCCGTTGTAAATCACATTTTGAAGAGTTTTAACCTGTGGAAATTATATGACGTAAACAATCTTTTTGGACGTTACGTCGTCTATGCTCATTCTAGATTGTGGCCTCGTTGCTTCTGTTTATGGAAGAAGAGGATGCTTTCTGGATGATGTGCACCATCGAAGAAGATCTGCTTCCCGCTTCGTACTATAGCAGCACGCTTATTGGAGTCCAGGTATACGTTTCCAACTATCTTGCACTAGTTTACTGTTTCAGCGGTTATCACAGATTTTTAAGTGATTGCAACTGAAATTGAAAGAAACTGGATTGAAACTGGTTGAGAGCATGAAAATTATTATTGCGGCTTCTTCATTTTGTGAAAGAAACATTGTATTTAATCTTCTGTTATCTGAAGTTTCAAGAAATCGTAAAAATGTGAATAATGGGAATACAGAGTACACAATGTAAACCTAATTTCTAATCGTAATCAGGTTGTGAATTCGCATCTTTCTCCCATTTTTGAGAAAATTTAAAATGGAAAATGTCAAACACAGGCCACCAAATGTTAATTTTTTCTGGGCACAATTTCACAATTACAGGCTGACCAGCGAGTCCTTCGGCAGTTGATTTGCAGCTACCTTCCCGACGAGGATCTCGTGTTGAAAGAACATGATATTGGTGAGGGTACAACTAAATCCAGTCGTGGTCGCCCTCTAGACATGTCTATGCGATTGTTATTTAAAGATAGGCTTCATCTAACATCTTGTCCTTTTAACCATGTTATCTCTCCTTAGAACTATCCCTAATCACTTTGCACTGGTTCTTGACAATTTTTGCGAGTGTCGTGCACATGAAGATCTTGCTAAGAGTTTGGGATGTGTTCTTCTATGAAGGATCTGTAATTCTCTTTCAACTAACTCTAGGAATGCTTAAACTCAAGGTCTGCTCTTATGCTTCAGTTACTTACTCATTCCTTAAACATCTTTCCAATAAAGTGAATTATGCTCGTCCGGCATAATCCTAACATTAATTTTATAATTTTAATTTCCTGTCGACTAAATATTTCTTTGAATGTTTGTGAAAAGTTGTCAAAAATAGAAACTATATGAAAGTAAACTAAATAATTGAAAGTGAAACTATGTACTTCAATCTCTCAAATGTTTAGGATAAGAGGGGCAATTATCAAAAAAATTCAGATTAAAACCTTTATTTTGCTCAGTGGTGCGTCTACATAATGGTTCTGAATTAAATCTGGAATGTGATTCTTTGGGGAGACTGAAAGGTTATATTAAACGCAGTATATTTTCTGGATCACTAAATTAGTGTGTATCGACGTGCTGCTGATTAAAATGACTACTTCGAATGTCACGAGATAATGGCTGCTGGCCCATCATTATTGACTGTTGTTACTAATATTATTGTGATATATAAGGTTTATTATTAATGGGTTTCTAATGATGAGAATGTTCCCCTGATATTGCGGATTGCATAAACATATTCACGTTTGAATAACACTTTTATCATATATGTTATCTTATATTTTCTGAAGACTAGTTGACTTCTCATTGTTGTAGTAGATTTCTGTTCTCACCGTTTTGTCAAACATGATTTTTGCAAAAAAAATTCAATCGCCTAACCAAATATCATTAATTTAATTATCTAGGAATTGGAATTTAAAAAGTTGGAAAATTCTGCTCAAATATTTAATGCGTTATCGGACATTCCTGGAGACATTGAAGACGTGGATCAGCTATTCGAAGTCAGTTCAAGGCAACATTTCCGATTTTAACTCTTACCTCATTTCGTGTATCAGTGCATTCAATTAACGTTCGAACTCTTTATACTTGTAGGTGTCTTTTCGTTTGGCTGCGTCAGTCAACGAAGTTGTGATTGAAACTCATCGCCGGAAACATCTGGCGTATCTGATGGCCGATCAAGGTGCCATTGTCAATCCTGATAGTTCAAGAAATCTGCCTAAACAGGTTCGCACATCTAGCACGGCTTCTTACTTTTTACCTTGTAAAAGTTGTTTTCAAATTTGTTGTCGTTTGTCTCCAATTAGTGTTTTTTATGCTTTTAACGCTATCTACCTATTTTCTTATAATTTTATTATCTGACAGAAACTTATGAAAATAAATTTAATGCACAAGTCTTCGGTGAGAAAAATAAATATAAATAAATGTTTATGTTTACTCCTTCCTCTAGCATCTAAACAGGCGTCAACTTCGTAGGTCAAAGTCTCTGATCCAGCTACTTCTCTTTGGCGACGAGGAGGACTCTGAGGACTGCAAATCCAAAAATATTCGGCAAACCGAAGTTTTAGTTGATTTAAGAGAAGCCATCCTGCAAGTCTCGCGACATTTTCAGTCCGTTGATCCGAAGAACAACAAAGTGGTAAATCTACTGATTTACTATTAAGAGGAGGTCAAGAAGAGAAACATATTTTTGGAATTGCTCTTATGTTCTTTTTCTCTGTCAAAATCAGAGCCTGACAGCTGATTACACTATGGAAAGCCATTCAAGGGATCACGAAACTTTTGTCAATGTGTATCGTACAAGAAAGAGGAGAGCGAAGGCGTTGCTGGATTTTGAGAGACACGATGACGACGAATTGGGCTTTCGGAAAAACGACATCCTAACTGTGAGTGACCAGTTTTCGTGTGTGACAGATGTGCGATATTTCCATTACTCGTTTGACATTTACTGGTTGTATTTTTAACTTTTCCTGGTTTTGGGCCCAATTTCCAGTTTGGTTGATTCGAAATTGATCTTGTTAATGCATTATTCATGTGAATGTAGCCGTAACGCTATTCTTTCGTTTGTGTCTCCCTAGATTATATCCCAGAGAGACGAACATTGCTGGATAGGTGAATTGAATGGACTCAGGGGCTGGTTTCCAGCCAAATTTGTCGAACTCTTAGACGAGCGAAGCAAGCAGGTGTGTTCCAATTAATTGACGACAACTTTATGAAATTGCCGACTAGCAACTAGGTTTTGGCATTTGTAATTAAGAGTGTATATACTTTGTATTGTTTCTTCATCAAGTATCGTCGCTTAAATAAGCTTTAATATTTTTTGATTTTATTTTTGAAGTATTCAAGTGCAGGAGACGATTCGGTCACAGAAACTGTTACGGATCTTGTGAGAGGAACGTTAGTGATTTTTTTCGTGTTTCCTTTTTTTTTCAGTAAGGAATTGACTCCCCCCCTCTCAATTCACGTAACGTTCTTTGCTTTTTATTTGCCTCAGATTTTGTCCCGGTTTCAAGTCTGTACTCGAGCATGGTATGAAGAAGTCCCTGATCATGGGTGGGCCGTGCCACCCGTGGCTCTTTATCGAAGAGGTGAGTCAGATTCAGCTTTCCGACTTTTTTTGTTGTTCCTTCACTGTAGTGTATCGCACTATAGGAGATGGAACCCTCTTGGTGCTTTAGCATTATACGAGGGGCACATGGTTGCAATTAGGTTCACTTCTATCGTGGTTAGTTAGATTTTGTCGACATGGCCGTTTGGTATATATTTTTTTGTTGGTGCCTTATTATTTACAGGTTGCCAATCACGAGGTTGAGAAGGATTTTAACTCTGTGTATTCACGATTAGTTCTCTGCAAAACGTATAGGCAAGTTTATATATATGTGACAACTTTTTCAGATTTATCGAAAAAAGCCTGTGGGACTAATCTCGTATGCTTGGGCAATCTGTTATAATTTCGCTTGACTTTTCTTTGAATAGGTTGGACGAGGATGGCAAAGTGCTCACGCCGGAAGAAATATTATACAGGGTACGTTAATTGCGTCATCGAACGGCGAGCAATACTCTCCGTCAGAAACAGAATTCGTTAATTTTTTATTCATCAAAGTTTGGTTCAATTGGTGAACCTGTTTGATTTTTTCTCATTTCTCCAGTCGGTTCAGGCGGTTAACATGAGCCACGATACTGCCCACGCCCAAATGGACGTCAAACTGAGGTCATTAATTTGTTTGGGACTCAAGTAAGTTGTAGTCACAAGCCAGTTTTCCTTAGTTCACGTGTGTTTCAATTTAAAATCTTGGAAATGAAAGCTGGAAATATTTTAGTTCCGCATGTTTTGATTTGATGTATTTTTTCAGCGAGCAAGTATTACATCTTTGGTTTGAGGTGTTGTGCTCGTGTCTTCCTATCGTGCAAAAGTGGTATCACCCCTGGTCGTTTATCAGTAGCCCTGGCTGGGTGCAGATCAAATGTGAATTACGGTAAGAATCTAATCTGTTGTGGTTAGTTTGATCGTTTGTAAATGATCGTTTGTTGCTTGAAGAATCTAATCTGTTGTGGTTAGTTTGATCGTTTGTAAATGATCGTTTGTTGCTTGAAGTTTCCTGAAATCAGAATCATTAGTATAAACTCCTAATACCCTTTTCTTAATATATTTGAAACCCCTACTCACATGTGCCTATTTTTGTGTACTCTCATCTGTTAGGATTCTATCCCAGTTTGCGTTCAACCTAAGTCGCGATTGGGAATTGGCGAAGTGCAATCCTCGCGACGCATTGTTTCGGGACGGCGTGAGAGACATGCTAGTCAAGCACCACCTGTTCAGTTGGGAGCTCTGAAAATCTCAATACTTGGCGAATAGATCTCATAGAGTTCACGGTAATGAACCTCGAACCGTTATATTTTCAGTCGAGTTTATTGTTAATCTTTTTTTAATGAAATGACTGATTGGTTAACGACTCGTAAAGTTGCACCACAACAAAATTCCATTGATAATTTTTCTCTGGCACCATGTCAAATGAGTAAAAATAACTAGGATACCATTTATATTGGTATAGGTCTTTCCAGAAATATAATGAAATTATAAGAACATTCGTAGATACATTACATTTACATTCCCTACGTCATATACACATAAGAATATAAATAAATCTACCATGGTTATATCAGATTCACATTTATTTGTTTGGATAAGCTGGTCCTCTTTTAAAAGGGATAGAACACAATCGAATGATGAGGGAAACAAGATTGTTTAACTGAATGTGCTAAATATGAGAGCTGTTTATGCTTGGGTCCAAAATAGATTGACCCACTCACTACCTGTAGTATTCGCAGAGGTGAATTCAGGATAGTCTCGACCCCTTGTCACTCGAGAAAAATTATTTGGCCCAAATGGCTTAGTGGCATAAAATAAAAGCAATTTTTATTTTAACTATTGAATGACCCACGTAATCTCACTAGTCATTTTTTTAAAATTTAGTTATTTCTAATGAGCGAGCATAATATATTTCAGCGCATGTTAACATGCTACTGTAGTCATTTTTTTTACTAACTCCTGCCGTAGGATTTTCCAAGATCCTCACAGAATAGATCTCTTAAAGCATTTTATCGAGATCGAAATTAAAATGCTTGCCAATGTACGGATTACTGGAGCTGTCTTATAATATTTATGTTGTTTATATATTTTGTCAAACTGTACCTGTTGTAGCATTGCGTTAAAATATTTATCGTTTGTATGCCTCTGCCATTTTTTCTTTCCCCCCACCAATCAACTGTAGTCAACCGCACTACAGGCGTTCTGTACCCTTCATGGTGCTTAGGCACTATGCGAGGGGCACGTCCAGTACCCCGGGATCGATATTTTCGAGAGTCCGCGCCGGGAATCGAACCCGGGACCGCCGAGGAACAGTCAGTCGCAATACCGACTGGGTTACGGCGAGTCCTTTTCGAGCCTGATATTCAAATTGGTATATGTTCTCGTCACAAGTTACGTATCGTTCGTTATTGTTTGTTTTTTTTCGATTTTTAATAGAAATTGTTTGTGGGCATGTATATTTTTAATTCAACCCTGGTTCCTTGGGGAATTATTTAACCTGAATTCTTGTTCGATAAAATATGAGCGCTAACGAATTTATGTTTGACCGTGCGGACAAACCATTGTCCAGCCACTGTTCATAACCATGAACCAAATCCATGTTGTAATGAGCTGAAAATAAGTTCGTGGATTTAAATGTCACGCAAGTGAAGCTAGAAACATATTCTAGTTAGAAATAATAGAACGTTGACTGTCTAGACGTTGCCATATAATTTTTGCGTTACTCAATTGATGCAATTAAAATAGAAATTCATTTTAATTTTTTAATGGACTTCTAGTTTCATAATTTTATTGTAGAATAATTTTTAAAAATTGCCTTGAATCATGAAAATTCGAATTTTACTATTTGTGTTTTCTGTGACACTCAATAACTCACGTAATATTTTTTGGTAACAATCAAAAAATTTAGAGTGAAACGAAAATCGTTTGTGTTGCAGTGTTGTGTTTTATAAAAGTAAACTCTTGATGCATTTAGTGTGCTGTAACTTTGAAAGAGAAACTGTACAATAACTAATCAAAACAACAGGTAACTGTAGTACTAGCTTTACTGTTATTCGAACATAAACAAGGTTCCCTCGAAATAAAGTTGTCAGTATACCTTGTGTACCAACAAGAAATAAAAATAATAAACAACATATCCTGTCCCTTATCACTATGTTGGTAACACTTCCCAAAGACTTGCCAACGTGAAGCCATCTTTTAATTGTTCCATAGCCAAACCGAGCTCTTCTGAATACACTGGATCACCATCTTTTTCGCCATGACCGTCGGCATAATATGCCTGAAAAACGAATGGAGCACCACTCATGATTACAATTGCAACCAGTTTCGAATGTCTAGCCTTGCAACCTTATCGAAATTGAACAGATGACAATTACCGTTAGGACGTCCGATTTTGAATATGTCGAGTCAATTTCTGCGTCTTCTATTACATCATTGGATTCTAGTTCCTCGGTTATTGGCTGTACATAATTATATACAATGAAATGACTACACCAGTGAATATAATTGAAGGATTAGTAAGTTAAAAGTTCAACAATGGCTTTAAAAAAAGAATGCGTAAGCAATAAATCCAAAAATATATAAACGCAGCAACTACAATGACAAGTGCAATTGTATGTCAATTCAATTCGAATTTATCGTTCCTAGAGTTGACCACTGGTTAGATCTCACAGCCGTCTAAGATTCACCATGGCAATCTATTAAAAATATATTTGAATCGCTATTTTGTTAGCTAATGACTTACTCTCTCCTCCAACGAATAGGCCACTCCAAAAATTGGTGCGCTTCCGTATACTCCAAATAGACTGGATATCTCCTTGTGTACTACCTGTAGCTTTTCTTCGGGGTCAATGCGAAATCCCAAAAGATATCCACCGCTCTATAAACAAAACAGTAAAAAAAAGTCACCATACATCTCTATCACAAATGTTAGATTATAGGACCAAATTCAACAAGTTCACTAACAAGTTCTACGACCATTTGTTAAAATACATAAGTATTTACCCCTGATGTTGTTTCGATTACCAATACTGTTCCAAATTTGGAATCTCTTATTTTCAAGTGGATCTATAAAAAATTGGATAAAATTGAAAAAATGGATTGTGTGATTAAACAAAACTTCTATTCATATTCATACGTCGAGCTTACCATTTGGAGATAAGGCAAGCTGATGTTGAACAGTTCGTTCATGTTCGCAAACCAAACAAGTCGAACGTTGGTGATGATGAAGGTCCCAAGATTTCCCTGGTTGACGGATACAAGATAGCATATACATGACCAGCTGCTCAGAAGATGATTGCGAATTGAGAGTAAGTCTAGTTTACCTGATCGCTAGAGAGATTCCAGACTCCGTTGATGGTGTTCATTATCTGTTCATTAGGCAACGTCCGAAGTTGACAATTCTGAATGATCGCTCCCCTCAGCTTGACCTCCCGATACATTTTTGACGATGTGTAGGCTCTAAAAGTGGCACGAAAATTGGAGTTACATATTTATTTTCGAGTCTGTATATCCAGTATGTTTAAAAAACATTTTGATCTTACTTGTAAACGCCCATCACTGATGTGAATAATCTGGAGTTACTTGAAGCCTAAAATAAACAAGACGGTGACATTTTCAAGCAGTGGAACATTAATTAACAAGGCGGGTAAGCACGGATTTCCTGTCAACTTCAAAATACTTTTTTGTTTTCTCCTGTACCATGTAATAGGAAATTTGACTCACCAAATTGGTAAAAATGAACTCGAACCTCGTGCCATTTGTTTTACTCAAAACGTATAAGGCTTCACTGATCCCGCGCAGTTTCTAAATTACAAGACAAAATATAATTATTCTGGGGGTTTCCAAGTTAATTACGTGCAACGGAAACATGAGTGCTTGACTATACATAAACTTACCGAATTGACAGATTTTATAGAAATGTTCATGATGCAGTTATAACCGATAGCTGGGCAAAGAATTTATAATAATTATAATAACTTGTACGTCGATTACACAAGATACAATTTCAAAACAATCTAGTCAATAGACAGTCATTAAACTTACACAAGTTTACGCGGACCATCGAGTGAGAATTCCAAAGTATACGTAGATTTGTAACCACCAAACGACCTGCAATTCCAAGTTAATAATAACTATAAATTTAAAATATATACTGTACACGTACCGAAATTCCAACGACCGGTAGAAAGAAATTATTTTGTATTTACCCCTGTCTCCGCCATTGCCCTTCGTGTCCTCCACCGAATCTAAATGATCGATTATCTTTTCACCCGGACGAGTTTTCATTTGCCTAGGCCAAAAACGTGAACATTTAAACAGTTTCCCTTTCTCATAAACTGCAAAAATTGATATCGCTGGTACTCACTGGAGAGGAATATCGAATCGTACATCCCGGTCTTCCCAAACCGCGTTTGCCATTCCAATTGTTTTCCAGTCACCTAGTTAAACACAACATTTGTATGTGAACCTGATTCGATTTTAAACAATTTGAGCAAACAAACCATATTTCAGCGGCGATAATTATATCTAAATCTATCTAATTTCTCATAGGAGTCACAAGTTTGTTGACGTCTTCATTTTGTTGTCATGGCAACGGCACCAGAGAAACGATAGTTACAAATTATCGTAATACTCTTAAAATCAAGTTTGCTATCGATATACAGATACTATCGCTCGTCTTACTTCATCAAAAGCGCCGCGGAATCAATGATGCTTAAGAGGAAATCGTAAAACTATCGTTTTAGACGCAGAGAAGTCAGAAGAAACGCATGTTTTTGCAAAGTTGAACTTGTAGGCAAGTATACATTCCGTTAAAAGTCTATAGTTCCAAGTAATTTGGTCTGAAATCACGACAATCGTCATTGACAAAGCGGCGTAGATCTACTGCCTAGGCTAGGTGGGGCCGGCGTGGACCGGTACTAGTTTCCATTAGCCTTACATCAAATAAGTGAAAACCAGAATCAAAAAAACTGTGGCGGAACTTACGGGAAAACAATCCTTATTTCAAAGGTTGAAGGTTGTTTAAAGATGATCGAGATTGCCAAAATGAAATTGGCTCAAGTCACTCAATTGTTTGATTCACTGGTCGTCAATAACACAAATATTATTTCTGCTTCTATTTTTTTTAAAAAAGTAATCGAAGTATGGACTTTAAAAAGAACACTGGTGCCGTGGACGACGCCGTCCGGCAGAGGTCGCCACCGCCCAGAGGCGACAAGGAAGACAGAAAAGAACGCAAGCACAGGTGAGACACACTTATTAGGTGAAACTGGGTGCGAGGAATCTGTAAAAAGGACTTGACTTCAAGTTTTTAACTTGAGTTTTGAATAACCAGCAATTTTGTGAAGTGGCACCTAGTGAGCAACACTGTCAGTTATGCAACGCAGTTTTGCGCTCGAAACAGTAATACAGAGTACAATTTCATAGCTTCGCCGGCGAGGTGGCGATAGGTGATCTTTACTCAACTAGACACCCAGTGTCAACTATTACGCAGTATTTCTATTCATCGTTTGATCTTTCGATTTTGATCATTGCAGACCAGGATCACCAGGTGTGGAGCGAAAACGTCGCCGCTCCCAATCACCCCCTGGCCGAGAGCAGGTAGCCTCGGCGGTCGGCAGGGAACGTCGGAGTTCACGGAGTCGTTCACGTAGTCCCAAGAGGGAGCCACGACATAGAGAAATGTAAATATGAAACATTCCACTTCTACGCGTTATTTCCAAGTAAACTGTCGCTGTACCAAATGGTTTATGATTGTTTAATTAGTTTGAAACTTATTTAGACCCTAGTTTATCGCCACGCCGTGGCAATATGGCGATTTCCGTAGGTGTGTTGAGAAGGATGTTAATGAAACTTTAGCCTTAAATGAATTTTTCCGGTTTGAAAAGATTGAAGAAGACTGTCGATTTCCATTTGTTATCAGGTGTCTTGATATCTCTTCTTCGTGGTGACCTGGACAATCAAAAAGATTTTCGCTTGCTTTGCGCAATTTAGCAGCCGGTTTCGTCCAACAGCACGTCATCTATGTTATTACCGATCCCTTGCTGGAAACTTCAATTTCTCCCTCTTTAAACAATTCATCCTTAAAACAATTAATCTGTGTGTAAACTATATTATCGTTTTGACTCTTGTTGCAGTAACCGGGACCGTCGAGGCCGCAGCCGCAGTCCCGACAAGCTCAGAGATAGGAATAACCTGAGGGATCGCGTCGACCATGATCGGCCTCGTGATCGCAACAAGGACAACGACCAGCGGGACCAGCAGAATCGCAAGGGTCGGGAGAGAGAAGGTGGCCGACGTTCGCGTTCCCCCAAGAGGTCGGACAAAGATAAGGATGGGTAAGCGGTTATTCTTTTTATTTAATTAACTTTTTTTTATTCCACCTCTTAATTTCTGCTGGTTCGTCAATACGGGAAGTTTGTAAACAAAAAAAGAATAAGCTAGTTGTTTACAACATCAGCATAATTACCGCCTCATTTGGAACCGTTGTACTCCAACCGATGAATTAAAAAAAATTTAATTCCCTGTAGTGCACTACAGGATTTTTTGTACCCCTCTTGGTGCTTGGGCACTATGTGAGGGGCATATTTTCACCAGTACCCCGGTTTTTTTATTTTTATTTTAGTTTTTATTATTATTAGCAACTTGCAAGTTTTCATCCATTCAATGTTTTGATCATTTAGCACCATCAAATCGGAAGATACTGACGAGGAGAAACAGGGCGACGGGACATTTAAGAAACCCGCGGCACCAAAAAAAGAGCCTCTTTCTCTGGAGGAGCTGATCGCTAAAAAGAAGGCGGAAGTTGAAGCGAGGAGCAAAGTATGTATTAGTGTTTATTTCCGATGAATGAAAATATGTTTCGATCGAAATGCATAATTTTATTTTTCTTTATTTTTCTCTTTGCAGCCCGTTTTCCTAACAAAAGAACAGCGCGTGGCCGAGGCTCTCAAGCGCCGACAAGAACAGGTCGAGCAGCAGAAACGGAGTCTAGAGGAGGAACGCAAGGCTCGTTCCTCTTTCATGGACAAACAGAAAAGCTATGGTAAGATAAATTGTGGTCAGTGGCTAGTAACTCTGAACAGGATTTTTAAATTCACTATAGTGTATAACACAACATAGTGTTTACACACTCACATTGTATAGACAAATTTTGAGGGCCCTACTATAATACATTGCAGAAATCATTTTTGACATCGTCTGACTACTAAAATGCATCAAGCAATAAATTAGAATGTTTTTTAATAAAAATTACATGTTTATCTGCAGAAGACAATGAGCGTGAGAAGCAGCGCGAACGTAAACGAGACCCAGGTGGGGGTGGAGGAGGAGGAGGTGGGGGTGGCGAAGACAATGAAAGGGAAAAAGTCCGAGAAGAAAAAGACAAAGGAAAGGAACAGGAAGCGATTAAGGTTAAGATTATTTTTATTATAATTTTTCTTTTCGACGAAGATCAACGAAGTCAACGAAGATGGATAAGAAAACTAGTTAATTCTAGTTTATTATTTTGCAATACAATTATTATTCAGATCATTAAATTAAAGTGTTTGTATCACAGGAACGCTATTTGGGTATAATGAAAAAGAAGCGTCGTGTTCGTCGGCTGAACGACCGCAAGTTTGTCTTTGATTGGGATACTGCAGAAGACACATCTGTCGACTACAACCCGATTTACAAGGAGAAGCACCAGGTGCAGCTCTACGGTCGTGGACATGTTGCGGGGATCGATCTGAAGGTGATTTTGTTTTCTAAATCCGCCAATATTAAACGTACAGCTCAGCTTCTACACATTTACAGGTTTTTTAATGCGCAGTTGAGTCATTAATATCTTTCAACTTCATAATTTCTTCCAAGTCTCGATTAAATCATGCCATTGTTGTTTAAGACATATTTACTTCTCTACTATAGCGGGAATTTGTTCCCAACTCACCCATCTAAATTCATGTGTAAAGCGGCGTAGAAACTGAGTTTAATCTCAAGTATCGTCCTGAATATAGAACAAACGAACAATGAACAAACGATTCAAAGGCAAAATCAGACACGCTTTACGACTTCATTGGGCGCGAACGAAAGTTTCGCTTGCAACATCTTGGTAACGTTGCTTCTATTGTTTGAACGTTAGGCCCAGAAGAAGGATCAATCTAAATTTTATGGCGATCTTCTGGAGAAGAGGAGAACGGCTGCGGAAAAGGAGCAGGAAGTGTAAGTGCGGTTTGTTTATGCGAGTTTTACTTAGGAGTCACATTTTCCTTATTTCGGACGTCCAAGTAGTCGACCAAGTAATATTTGCATTATCTGTTTGGAATTTTTGTTTCAGAAATCGGTTGAAGAAGCTTAAGAAGAAGGAGGATAAACAAAAATGGGACGACCGTCATTGGTCCGAAAAGCAGCAGGAGGAGATGACCGAGCGCGATTGGCGAATCTTTCGCGAGGATTACAGCATCTCCATCAAGGGTGGTCGCATTCCGAATCCGTTCCGCACCTGGAAGGAAGCTGGCATCCCCGATGAGATCAACACCATTATCGAGGCAGTCGGCTACAAGGTAAAGTTCCTGCACCCGTTCATTTTTCGACCTCTTATCACTTTATTTCGTTTTTTCCCATTTCCTCTGCTCTTTAATGGGCATGTCATGAGACATTTGATATTTGTGTGATGCTCCTATTCATAAAAAGTATTTACATTACATTACATTTACGTTCATGTCTACATTTTTATTTTTTTCCTCCCGGATTTTTCGGTCTCTTTCAAGAATTACAGATTACTTTTGTATTTTTTCGTCAAACTCCCTTCTCAATTTTCCCTTTTCTTCTTTTCACCAATTTAATCCTTTATTTATTTCGCTTATCGTTCGAGTATACTAAAATTGTAAAGTCACCACAATTTATTTCCATGATCAATTTTTTAAAATCTATTGTTTTTTTAAAATATTTTAGGAACCGACTCCTATCCAAAGACAGGCTATTCCTATCGGCCTCCAGAATCGTGACATCATTGGCGTCGCCGAAACTGGCAGTGGTAAAACATTAGCCTTCCTCATTCCGCTGCTCATCTGGATTCAGTCGCTACCAAAGATTGAAAGGTTCGATATATTTCAGTTAATTGGATAATTGTCGACACATTGGTTATGTTACGTTTCAATTATTTTTAACCTTACGCGTATGCCCTTGCATTTTTCATTGCCACAGAAACGAAGATGCCGACCAGGGTCCTTATGCCATCATCATGGCACCGACCCGCGAGTTGGCCCAGCAGATCGAGGAGGAGACCAACAAATTTGGCAATCCTCTGGGTATCCGAACCGTGGCAGTTATCGGTGGTCTGTCTCGCGAGGACCAAGGTTTCCGCCTGCGAATGGGTTGTGAGGTGAGCAACGTCAAATGATTATAGGATTTCGCCCAAGCTTTTTAATTTTGTGGAAAGGATCAATTTGGCAACTCAGATCTGGCATTGAAGTAAAATGAGGGGTACAGAACGCCTGTAGTGCGGTTGACTACAGTTGATTGAAGAAAAATAGTCCCAGCTCAGTTGTGTGGCCAAACTTATTTCTCGGAGCACTTAAATAATTAACGACAAATACAATCGTCTAAATTTGTTGATAGGTGGCCTTAATGGATTGGCACTGATTGCAGTCAGGTTAACGATACTTTGGTGTTATTAGCTTGCCTTATAAGTGGATTTATGCCAATTTCTGCTAGCAAATTTTCAGTAATTTGACAGTAAGAACAGGTATTCTTGACATTAAAGCCCAAAAGTGTTTAATCCTCTATTCAAGAGTCGGCGTTTCCAAATTGGAAAAGCGTTATTATTTTTGTAAAATCGTATTGTTGATAATATGTGGGCAATTTCCCTTTCAGATTGTGATTGCCACACCAGGTCGTCTCATCGACGTTTTGGAAAATCGTTACCTTGTCCTCGGGCAGTGTACATACATTGTACTGGATGAAGTAAGTGATGCTGGATTTATTTCTGATTAAAAAATAAAATATAGTGGATGTCCTCGCGTTATTTAGACACTAATATTTTCCAGGCCGACAGGATGATTGACATGGGTTTCGAACCGGACGTCCAACGAATCCTGGACTTCATGCCAGTGACCAATCAGAAGCCAGACACAGAGGACGCCGAAGACGAAGCTTTCCTCAAGATGAACTTCTCGAGCAAGAAGAAGTACCGTCAGGTGATTTGATGCATTTTTTTATTGGATTTTCCTGTAGGTCTCGCAGTCTTTGACGCGACACATCATTCGGTTAATGTTTGACATTAAGCATCTTAAAAAGTTTTGTTTTTATGTACCCCTAGACGGTCATGTTTACTGCGACGATGCCTCCGCCCGTCGAACGGCTGGCACGGACCTACCTGCGACGGCCAGCCATCGTTTACATCGGATCGGCCGGCAAGCCCACTGAACGAACGGAGCAGATCGTATATCTTGTCAGCGAGAGTGACAAACGGTGGGTGCTTGTTTTAAGCAAATCAAATGGGGGAAAAGTTTAAATGTGCCGTTACGAAGAATCGGGTTGAATTGGCCTGTGTGACTAGGGTATTACTGAATATCTTCGTTGTTTCTCCTCGAGTTTTCTGTAGCCTTTATTATAAACTAATACTCTGTAATTCGCTCCCAAAATCTCTTCCTTGCCTTTGTTGATACCCTGTCCTATTTGTTATCAGGAGTTAATCCCTATTTTTAAACAAATGTTCTCCAAAAATCATTCTTCGATTGTTATACCAACACTAAAGCTCACATCCTTCGATTCTATCAAAACAGGAAGAAGCTTCTTAATATCTTACACGGCGGTATCGATCCACCAATCATCATTTTCGTCAACCAGAAGAAGGGTGCCGACGTCTTGGCCAAGGGTCTCGAGAAAATGGGGGTGAGTAGTCTCAGATATTCTTAGTTTGACAAATTGTGGTGTACATTTCTATTGATTGTGCATTCCACTTCCTGGCCAAATTATATAGTTTCCTTGTCTCTCCCGTTCCGTCTAGTTCAACGCCTGCACATTGCATGGCGGCAAGGGTCAGGAGCAGCGTGAGTTTGCCTTGGCCAGCTTGAAGGGCGGCACCAAAGACATTCTGGTGGCAACTGATGTGGCCGGACGTGGTATCGATATTCGCGACGTCTCCCTCGTCATCAACTACGATATGGCCAAGAGCATTGAAGGTCAGATTGTCACTGTGGTCACTTTTATTCTCTTGTTTTGCTGATGTTCAAATATCTGTGTTCTTTCGTTTTTGTAATTTAGGGTATTTTTCATCCTGATTGTTCAAATATATTTTTTTGCCTGCAAATTAATATCGACGTAAAACAATGAGCTAGTATAAAACTATCAAGATAAAACAATTGATTAAAAATTGACGAATTAATTTTTTTTAATTGTCACTGATTTTCTACTTGACATTTTCCAAATCTTGTCGATTAAGGTTGATCAGTTCCAGTTAAAATTATCTACTGGGAAGTCAGCCAGTTGTGTTGCAATTAAACAGATTGAAATTTCTTTACTACTTGTTAAAAGTGGGATTTTCTTAACCATGTACTTTTTTATCTCGTCTTCAGACTACACCCATCGTATCGGTCGAACCGGTCGAGCTGGCAAGAACGGTGTGGCCATCTCGTTCTTGACCAAGGACGACAGTTTCCTGTTCTACGATCTCAAGCAGCTGATCGTGTCCAGTCCGGTGTCCACCTGTCCGCCAGAGCTGGCCAACCACCCGGAAGCCCAGCACAAGCCGGGCACAGTCATGACCAAGAAGCGGCGCGAGGAGAAGATCTTCGCCTGAAGGAGGAGTTAGTGAAACGACCGACTCGGTAAGACGATTAAGTTTTTTTTGTTTTTAATATTTAAATACCGGGAATCTCTCCTAGTGGCAGTCGTCGGTACTATTTGTGTACTAATTGTCACAGAGTTGAGGTTCAGAATCTGTTTTGATTTTCGTTCGCACTTAATGAATTTGTAAAGCGTGTCTGATTTTGTATTTGAATCGTTTGTTCGTTTGTACATTATTGAAATACATGTATTTTATTTCTGAAAGGTAGTTTAATTTTTTCTTAGCCACACTTGAACAATTATATTGTGTTCTTGAGACAAGCTTCAAGTAAAAATATATTCACGACATGTTTGATATTGGCCCGTTGTTCTTTACAAGTATTTTAAAACTTTGATCACCTTGTATTATGAGAGTTTGGAAGAGCACTACAGATTGGCCGTACATTTTTTGATAGGATATTCGTATTAGTTGATTCCAAAATCAGACAATATCGATTACAAAATTGAGATAATTTAAGTGGTCGCAGGTCTTGTATGGGTTCAAGATTTTTTGATTGAACGCGTGAATCTCTATCCCAATATGGTGGACGGGCTATTTTATTTCGTAATATTTGCAATATCCCATTTCACTTTTGGCAAACGCGCCAAGAATATAATTAGTCAACACGCTCATGGGGTCTTTTGTCCAGTCTCATAAAATCAAAGTTCATCTGCAGCCTTTTCTATATATACGGGACTGTTCGCTGATTGCGCACTCCTTTATCAGGCGTATTCGACGAAGTCTCCATATTGCTGGTTTTGCAAATGCCTGCAATCAATAAATTCAGATGTTAACACACAAATAGTACAATATTTATACTTCATGGATATGTGACTTCAATATAGTCATTGGAAATATCGCCTATTTCACGGATTATTTTCTTCAACGCCATTCAAATTCTATAAGATGAATCCCACCTTCCAGTTGGGGCTACTTTTGCTTTTTTTAGTCACAGGTAAGCTAATTTCGTGTATTACAAATTGGAGTACATATGCGCGTGGTTTATCTTTAGGGATCCGTCGCAGGTGAGTTGATTGAGCGGCAGAGACTTGAAGTGCGACGGTTCCGCATTCGATTCCCGGCGCGGGTAATTTGATCCTATGGTACTGTTGAACATATGCTGAAGCACTGAGTAGGGATATTAGGATCTCCTTTAGTGATTTTGTTATTATCTAAACCGACTTAAACCATAATGAATGAGCGAAATGAAATAGATAACTTTCAAAGGACAGCCGTGGAAATAAATTGAAATTGACACGTCTGAAAAATAAATGTTCGCATTCGAGAAAGCCGATTGAACATCCAACTATCGCTGCCAGTGTTCTAATAAACTGGGTTATGACGACTTTATTTGGAATTCGCCTCCCCATTAGTCTGACAATACGATATCATATACATGAATGTACTGTTTTTCTCATACATATATATATATATATACAATACACGATAAATATTAAAAACTAAAATTTCCAAATGTTTACGTAGTTTTGCCGAACACTCATACAATTTGCCAAATGCAAAGCCGATTCTAAATGTTGATTGCTTTCACTGTGTGCTCCAGGTGTGTTCACTGTCCATCCCGACTACATCTTGTCCAGGGTCTGGCCGAGCGAGTCAACACCGACGACCAGGAGCAGCGTCATCGTCGAGCCCACCATTTCCCCCAATCTGCTGTGTTGCAAGCTCGGCGAGCGGGTGGGTAACCGGAAACTGCACTGTAACATTGAGATGCTAATCCGAACTGACAACACGGTCTTCAAAGAGAAACAGAAACTGTACCACGAGCACGCGTCCGACTCCTTCATCAAGAGACGCAACTACAATCACCTGGTTGGCTCGCTCCAAGACTTGAACACGTGCGCCAGTTACAAGAAGATATTCGAGAAATGTTGCATCCATCGGCGAAACAGTCTGGATCACAAGAATGAGTTTTTGGAGATCACTTTCGATGTGCCGAGTCATGTCTAACCGCCCAAACGTTCGTTTAAGAAAACTTAAATTTGTTTTTAAAACTCCGTTGCCAATGTCTGTGACTTTGTTCATTTACTGTTCTGCAGCGGAAACATATTTGATACATTTTTTTAGTTGCTCATTGATTCGCTGAAATGATCAGTAATTTGGAGAGCAAACTTCTTTGTTGTCAATTTCGAAATACATCTTAACGGTGCCCCATTTCCTGACTTCATATTCCATTTCTAAACTTTAGCGAATCTTATTGTGCACATAATACCGAATATAATGTTGATAAACAAAAAAAAAATTATTTAGATTTAATAATTATTTTATTAATAATAAGGCAATTACCGCTCAATTCAACTGACTTAATTATCTTGCGAGTTGCATTTGACATTCGAAAATAATGAAATTAATGTTTACGTAGTCACAATTTCGCTTAACCAGCTTGAAATGCAAATTCCCTGAGGATATTTGCAAACTGACTGGATTATTATTTTTCCCTCTTCACTGTAATCTCTGCACTAAAGGCGTTCCTGTACCCCTCTTGGTGCTTAGGTACTATAAAGGGGCAAATTTTCACCAGTACCTCGGGATCGAAATATTCGAGATCCCGCGCCGGGAATCGAACCCGGGACCGCCGAGCCAATGTCAGTCGCATTAACAACTGGGCTTCGACGATTCTTATTGTTTTTAGTGACTTGTTCGGATCAATTAAACTTGCTTGTCGAGTTAATTTCTATAATATTTGCAATCCAGTTTTACCATTTTTTAATTTCCATACTAGGTGTGGTTTAACAATCAACGATTCCAATTGGAAATGAATGTATCCAACTCATTAAAATGGAAGTAGGTCCAAATGAAAACTTGTTCATTTAACCAAACAACAAACTTGAAAACAAAATTGTGTGCCCGATTTTTCAGTTGGCTTGTTTGTTGCAATCCCCGATTTCGATCTCATTTCAAACGGCTTGTGTTCACTTGCGGTTTTTTCCACCAATTAATTAGCTTGTTTGCGAGTGCGCTTCTCAGTATTCGACTACCCTACATTCGAGACGATCGCGTATTGTAGACCTCCGTCTCCAACTTTGACTAGGCAAACACGGCTCCGCTAATGTCAAGTGCAACTGACCCACATATTGACATAAAAACAAAATAAATCTTAAAAATAAGCGGTTACTGTTTTACTTGCTAAGTCCAATTGCAAAGTGGTTTCAACTGAAACAAGTCATACAAAAGATACAACAACGACACAACGATACACAAATACGCCGTGACCCAAAAGTAGTGGTTTTCCTTATCCTTTTTCGAATCCTGAGTCTCAAATTTCAATTGTCAATTTTTACCACTAATGTTGATTACCAATTACCACTGCAAGACGTAACTGTGGAGCGCGTCTTCTCAACTCTGCTGCAAAAATACCTAAGATTTTTTAAAATGCGATCAAATCTATTTGACAAAACAATAGCTTTAGCACGGAAGGACTTTAACGATTCTTCAAACAAAGAATTCGGAAGAACTACAGGACTGAGCTATGTGATCGGCCAGAAGTTTTACGGTTTCGCCCAAAGTCCATCCCTTGTTTGACAACTCGTTAAGAAGTTGTTTCGTGCCATATATTTTGCATTGTATGTTGTATTGTAATCGTATTTTTATCTTAGTTGAACGAACGACATTTTTGCAACAGCGTTGAGAAGACGCGCTCCACAGTTGCGAGTAATTGTCACCAAATTTCATAATCGGATTATTTTAAGCAGAGCAATTAAGATTATAAGGGATTATTATAAGGGATTCATTCCCTTTTCAGCTACGCCGTCATTCGCTCATAAACTTGTCAAAACAACCAAGTTTTCTTAAACTGAGTGAGAACACAGAATTTAGAAATTCATTGGTTTCACTAAAGTGTAATTTATCTTTTGTTTGCGGAGGAACGACCGAAGGCCGGTTCCATAGGAGGGTACATATCCTCCTGAGTTCTTCAGCTTGGTTTCAAATTACCGGTAGCGGTAACCAAGAATGTAAATTGAAGAATTCTGTTTGTGTTCGTCGAACACTGGGAAAGTGTTCAAAGAATTTGTACTTGCAAATTTTGCAGATTCATGCTAGTTCGGAAATCCGATGACGATCATGCGGCTGAAAGTGTTCCTAATTGTCTCGTTGACGGTTGACCCACCGCCAAGTCATATATTATTTAAAATGCAATTCATGGACGCCAGAAAAAATCTTCGATTGTGCATGCGCTGCAAGTGAATGCTTGTGGCGTGATCCGATCAAGAAAAATTTAATGTGACTGCAAGTACGTGACGAGAATGTTTGCATGCTTATAAAGATTATTACAAGTGCACTGTGACGTCACAGTGAAGTAATGGAGTGACGCAGGAATCGGTGTGGGGTTTCGCCTAATATATATTAACCGAGTTGCCCAAAATAGAATTAATCACTGACAAATATGGAATAAATTGTACGCTTCACGAAACATAAGTGTATCCTCCTGTAGCCGAGTCGCCTTTTAGCCTTTCACCTTTCGCCTTTCTGCCCTTTCACCTCGAGAACACTTAAGGGGGCGTCAAGTGTGACCTGCACATGATCGGTCGAAAAAGAACACTGTTGGTTGGTTGTTAGCTTACGTTCTAAATTTTACTTCATGAAAATATAATTGCTCCAATTTGGCGCCTGGTTTCAGGAAATTAAAAGTGAGAATGTCATCATTATCACCATAAAATAAATTATGAAAAAGTAATAGCGTTGTACAGGAAATCAATGTTGCGTCAAAACCAGAACAACAGGTATAGTAGAGGGGGAGCCTGAATCGCTGGTGGATTCAGCACTGCATTCTGATATACTAAATGACTGAGGAGGAGGGCATGGTGCAGGAGTGCGGGCGATCGGCTGCTCTGCGGATGTTCTGCCGGATAATGATGTAGCGATAACACACAATGGTGGTCACTTTTCGATTGATCCTCGTGTGGCGAGAGCGAAAGATAGACGACAATTGTTGCATGCTCTGCTTCTGTTTTTGTAGTGGCGTGTTGCATATATGGATAGGTGTGTACGTGTGTCCGCAGAGAAACGCACTCTGAATGCCAATTATTTATATCGATAAAGGACAGTGGCAAGTTTTCTTTTTCAGCGTCTGGCTGCTTCAACATTTCACTCCTCCATTTACAACATTTTTCGATTTCACCAAAGATTTTAATCCACGAACGTCGATTTATCCGACGCATCGAACCGATGACAAAACGCCTATGGATTTTTTTAGAACGGGATATTTTCTTTTTTCCTGATTGCTAGAAATTCTACATTTTTGAAGAACTATAATTTGACGAGTCCTCTGCAACGAGTAATTCATTTTTCAGGACCGTTTCTATTTCACCGGCACAATGGATAACGTTCACTCGAGAACCGAATCGATGACAGTGATTTTTTGTTGTCTCTTTCTATTTGTGACTATCGCTTCCGTCAACGGACGATTACCGCCACCGCCACATCGAACATTTGAAGGTAATTGAATGACTTAATAGATAGTTGTCATTATTATTTTTTATATTGATTTTTGATCGGAGCTCGAGTATAATGGGGTTGTCACCCGATCACCATCCAATTTTGTTTATTACAATCGTTTCGTTCGACTTTGGCAATTCCCTTTCCTCCTGAGAACCCCCGTCTGAATCGGCTATTTGTAATGTATGCGCTTAAAAAATGGGTTAAAACGTTCGTGGAGAAAATTACGAAAATTGACACTTGTTTCTCAAATTACACTTGAAGTTGTCATGTATCAAAAAGTCATTCGGTCGGAACTTCATCGATTTTCCGATGCCGGAATGCGTGCTCGATGGATTCAAGAGATATCGGGATCATGAAGGCAGAGTGTTTGACGTCCAAAGAGTTAAGTTGAAATGTCTTGAGGAGAGAAAAAAAGAAGAGATTATTTATTCAACATAAAAATGATCTATTTCAATTATAAGTGTAATTGTTTCGTTATTTATAAAATTCGAGACACTTATCAACTCTCTAACTTTAGTTAGATGCGATATGTAATGGAACGCTCACGTTCCTCTTATAAATTATTATTTGGGTTGTGGGAGGGTTCGGGTTTGTTATTAAGTGGGTGTTACTATTTTCGGATCAGGTTGTTTCATTCTACAGATTTTATATTAACCCATCAAGCAATAAGAAGGCTGCGGTGCATGGTGAAGCATCTTCGATCCGGATATGGGAACAGTTTTCAATGAGGAAGCTGTATAATTTGCGACGACACCAATTGGGGTATTCGACATATTATATAATTGAGCAGTGGCATTTGCTGCAGTTGTAGTTCGATTACGGAATGTATACTCGTACGTTAGGCGATCACCACTTGCGCTCGCACTCAGTGCAATAGCATCCGGTGGAGCACACTTTTTAGGATTCACCACCCTCCCTTATCCAAGTCGATCAATTAATTAATAAATATGCTCCCAATCACCGCACCCAGAGTAAGAAGGATTCCCAAAGTTGGTCACGTGACAATATTTTATGAAAAAATAATAAAATATTGATTTTTAATGCTTTTGCCAATCTCACAAAAGATGCGTCCATCTCAATGCCCCCTCACATGAGATATTTATCACAAACAGCACTTTTTTTCCAATTAATAAAAAATATATCAAGAAAATAAATTGTAATTCTTTTTCATTTGTGTCTGATAAAAATTCTGAATAAAATGAGACTATATAGACAAGCGTTTAAAATAAATTTGGTTCAGCAGACAAATGTCACCCAAATCTGGAATAAAATCGTCACAAATATCTTGTCTCATAGGATAGGATTTTTTAATGGGCTTGACACATTTTTGTCTAACTGATTTAGAAGAAAGGTCACGTCTTCGGTCTTCAAGACAGTAACTTTTGAGTATTTAGTGAACGTCATAAAAATTAATCACATATGGGCACGAAAACATTAATTTCGATGTCGTGACTTCGTAGAATTGAGAACACGCGATTTGTTATTATCGCTCCGATTAGCGACCAATAAAATTCCTCGTCCTCAAAAATAAACCTCGGTCAACTTCGAAGATCTTCGAGCAAATGGATTGCGTTGACGTTTACTGATTCGATTGTTCGATAGTTTTAAAATGGAAGACCAGCGAATTCACAGATGACATCGAAATGTTTAACGCGCCCGTCGATTGAGCGCCTTCGAAATTAGTAATGACTAGCGAGTACATGTACCCCCCACGACCAGCAACCCCTGTCATTTCGGTTGCTAACCGCTGAAGTCGTATTCGAAATCGTCGTGCGCAATTCGAGTCATTCAATACGAGATGGACCGTGAGCGCGCGTCAAAGGGGACGTGCACTTTAAATTGCTCATCTGTCCTCTTCAGACATATTTTTGACACTGGTAACAAACAATAACAAGTTTATTTTGGTCTGGGCTGGCACACCACCAACGTGTCGTATACTCACTCGTACCCAACGCGCACTTATTTAATCTTCCTATTAATTCGAGTATTCTTATAGCTTATTTAATCTTCCTATTAATTCGAGTATTCTTATAGCTTACACTGGTCAAGCATGATTACTGATTAGCAAGGTGCGTTTAGACATTGTTAAGAATCGGCGCGTGCCGCTCGTCCGTGCTTAGACAAGAAATGACTTGGCGCTCTCGAATGACAAATTCCTCATCTCAATTTCAATTGTGTTTGACAGAGTGCGTTCGACGTTTAATACGATTCGAGCACGTGATTTGTATCGCTTGTGAAGGACACGATCACAAAGGACGATGTGCCCCAATCTCAAACAATTCAAATGTCTCAAGCAACTTGAAGTATGCTTACAATGTAACTACCCTATTTCATAGCACTATCATTTATCCATAGATGGCGTCCTTTGGTCGTTGGAGTTGATTGTACTAAATTCGATTTTAAAAAAAGATCATTACATTTAGTATACCAACGACACTTCAAAAAAATTATTAGTAAAATGGTTATGCAATTCACCAAATTGTGGCGAAATCTAACACATGTAACTAACTATTAAAGCGATGTTACTCATCGTCGAACCTCGGACTCATAAATTTCTAAAATGCTTCACACTTTATTATTATTTTTTAACTACAAAGCATGAACATTCTTTTAAAATTTCGTATCAAAGTCTAATTGAGTGCCGCATTATATTTGACATAAATTTGCTGGGTTTAAAAAATATTTTCCATCGACCAACATCTGCACTATATAGTTGTGATCTTTGCCCTCCACTCCCTCTTTTTTTCTTGAGTCCTTCGGCTTAAAGATTAGGTTGTTGAACCGCTGCCACAATTTCTACGGCTGCTTTCGGCCGGAAAGACATTGACCCATTTTTCCAATCTTTCGGCACTTTCCATCTCATCGCTCTCTGTTCTTGAAGTACTGTACTGACTGCATGAAAAAGAAAGGAAAAATCATAAATCATTATTTTAGAAAGGAGAAACTCACTGTCAAAATCGCTAAAAACTATTTTTTTAATATCATTTCGCCCCCGTGCCAAAGTGCACAAATAATTTCTCCCTCCAAAATCTAGAAAGATAGCGCACTCGAGTAGAGCAATGCGGAGCTTCCCCTGACCGGCCGTGACATTTACCCCCTCTAACCCCTCCTCCGCCATTCCCAAGTGCTGTGCTAGTTTGCCTGCTAATAAGGGGTTGACCGTTGCCCGTTGGAGATTTTCATCACGGCGGCTTGAAGTCCGACACACAGAAGAACTTTACGAGGTTTTTACGCGACCGAATCTGGGACCACATTTTGGTCTTTCAAAGTTGATTCTCAACATCAAATTGCGGCATCTGCGCATGCGCACAATCCCAAATTCCACTCATTCTATTTTGTGCGCATGCGCATATGGCGTAATTTGGTGATGAGAATCAAATTTGAAAGACGAAAATGTGGACCCAGGGTAGGGTTTCTCGACAAACTTCGCAACTTCGAACGCGAAACGTCACCAAATCAGCCAATCACAGGGCGACGAACATTTTTGTTCGCTGGCGGAGTTTGTCGAGAAACCCTACCCTGGATCAATTTTCTGGTACTGTGTGACACGGTTTTAAGAAGAGACGAATGTTCCACTTTTTTGTGATGATGTTTCTTCAGTGTTTTTAATCCTTTTCGCGACAATGATTGATTGTAGTCGGTCAGTCGATTGAGCGTTTTTTTAATCAATTTTTTTGTGTCCTTATTTAAAAAAATGTTTTTTTAGACTATTTGCAGAATATGGACAAAGGCTTGCAGACGTCGATCGTGAAGCTGGGTGAGGACGGAGTGATCGTTAGCAGCACTGCCGCCACAGCCGCCACCACTCAAGCCAGTGACACCATTGTAGGAGGAGGGGAGACCATCGTCGAGCGAATTCGTAAGTTCTCATATTATAGAAATAAGACAAACCTAACAGAGAAACACTCTGTATCGAGATGTCGAAAGAATATTCACTGACAAGGAGCATTTTGGATTCATCGCAAATTACTGCTTATAATTTTCATATTAGACGCCTATACTCTTTGAGTAATTAAAAGTCTACGTTATTATGACTTAATGTATTTGTTTTAGAGTGTGGATTACTTTTACATGAAGTTCGATTCGCGTTCCTTTTTGTAACTTTTGCGTTCCGAGCACCAGTTGCCTGATGAAATCATTTCTTACTGTAACAAGGAATTGAAAAACGGATCTTCCAATAAAAATCGGTGTTTCAAGATCCTGATTGAATTCCCGGTTGATTGTTTCCTAATCATTTATTCGTAAACTTATCTTTCAGGAAGTTAACACTGATTTGAACCGTGAATGTTCCTTGAAAGTTATAATGTTCGAATGAATTGAACTCAGATTCTGCATATTTTATTTTTGGTCATTACGTTATTTTGTTCTGGTGTCCGACTGATCGGTAAATTAGTGATTGATTTTGTTGTTTGCTGCACACAATGTGACACATTTCATATTACAGGGAATGATTGAGGGCTGGACATACTATCGTGTCCCATTTTCCCATTAATATCGACTAGTGAGTACAAATTGTAAAAGTAACAGACTCGTTTATTACAAAATCAATATCTACGAAGCATTACTTACAGTAATTAACAAAGGTAAAGCAACTTAAGGTTAAACGTGTTCGAATCGGATGAAGAAGAAAAAGCAAGACGTCTTTTCGATTGAGCCCCGGCCATTTCACCGGCACGGGCCGGCGAGTTGCCCATTTTTACCTGTACGTGGGCCCCTCGCTTTGTGCCCACGCACACAGCCACTCCAACTGTCCGTCGATCTCGATAGCCCCGATCCACGTGATCGGACCAATCAGCAGCGTCCTCGCTCTAGCTGGTGGGGTGATTTTTTTTTCTTTTTTCGAGAGTGAAATTCGATCGAGCGGAGAAGTCTGACTGAGGCGACTCTGGAATATTAATGAACTCGCTTGCAATGGCAATGTACATGCAAATGACATCCGATGAGGACTCATCTGCCACCCAAAAACAAAAAAGTTGATTCTCACCACCTGTTTGCGAGGGACGGGGAGTTCGACCCACTTTCTGGTTTTAAGCTGAACGGGTTATCTTCAAAATCCGCTATGATCCCCAAACATGTTTCGATCTCATCGTTCAAATCAACCACATTGGTTCCCACTGAAACAATTATTTGAACGATAATTAATTATTCGTTCTCTTAAGGGCTATGGCATTAAAAAATATTAATTAAAGTGCTGGGAATTGCAGGACTACAATTACAACTGGGCAACGAAAATATTTTAAACTTAAAAATTTAAAACATCTTCTCAAAGATAAATAAAGAAATTGAAAATTTGCGAAACACAAGGACATCAGCGACTTTCGTCATTACCCAATTATTCTTCTTATGTCTCTTGTTCTTACGTTTGTCCTTGTGTTCGCAAATTTTCAATTTCTTTATTTATCTTCGAGAAGAAGTTTTAAATTTTTACGTTTAAAATATTTTCGTTGCCGAGTTATAATTGTAGTCCTGCAATTCCCAGCACTTTACCAACGGCTCCTATTCTTTTCTTTGTATTAAAAAATATGTTTCACTTTTAGTCTTTTTGAAGGACCCAAGCTACCTCAAATCCTCTCCCACTTCCATTCTCGTTTGGTATCCCCTGAACCCAAAAACAAATAATAAAAACCAGATTTGTTCATATTTCAATGTGTATTTTTGAAGAGAAAAAAAATACAATACATTTTGCTATTTTTTAGGCAAACACAAGCAAAGTGAAAATTGTTATGATGCTCTTTATAACAGGTGTCCTAAAAGATTGATGACATTTTAAAATGATCTTTTCTGACCTTGTTCATTCATCAACAACTTCTTTTGCAGGTGCGATTCTACCAGAATGTTCACAATATCCCTCGCCTCCCATTACTATTTGCCTCAGGCTCACGAAACCTGTCAAAAAATATTTTTTTTTGGTGCGTGTGATGTGTGTTTGCTGCAACCATTACGATGAGTCAGCTAGACAAGCTCTAGCCAAGGAAATTCAAGACTAGAGTAAGAAAATAATACAGGATCAAATATTATTGGCGATTACTTTATTTTGTCTCGTGTTATATTCACACGGTCCGTTGGTCGTCATTGGATCATACTGTTTCCTCGGGGAAATGCATGTAAAAAGAAAACGTTACAGATGGAAGAATGACTTTATTTAGTCGTCCACGACGTATCTTTGGAGCTTGAATTGTGCCACTTTGCAGGTCTTTGGTGTACCCCCCGTGTGGGGCATCGCTCCGGCGGGGCAATCGACGGGATCCCCTTAAATGGGCACGAAACAAAAATCTGTTTGTATAATTAAGTCGTCTGGCTGGGCTGGGTTGGTGGTGATTTGTCAAAAGTGTTGAGCGTGCGATCAAAGTGAATATTTGTAGAATTGAGGGCGAGGCTTTCTCAGAACTCACCAAAAATTTGCTCTTCCTTCGAATGATAGTGAATCCGGATTCATCCGCTTTGTTGCATGCTTCCCCACCCCTGTATATAAACTTGAAAATCCTATATTATAAAACAGAGATTTCGATTTTCGTGTTCGGAGATAATCTGCCGAACGGCTAAATGAAATCGCATCAAAATGAACATACACTTACTAAACCATCATAATTCGCTAGCGACGTTGCGACGGATCTCTATTTTCAATATTTCATATTAAAATAAGCGTTACAAAATTTTGGATAATCTCCATTTCGCTTCAAACTTAAAAAATGGCGTCTCCACATCAAAAGCAT
>JAQGBY010001319.1:0-30462 GCA_034698785.1 Mycogona germanica
GAGCCCGCGCCGGGAATCGAACCCGGGACCGCCGAAACCACAGTCAGTCGCTAAACCGACTGGGCTACGACGAGTTAATTAAATGTTTATCGCCGGGTACTCGTAGGTGACCTATCTATTTCCCTTCTCTGTAACTGAAAAGTGAGTGGAAAAAAAAGTGAGTGGAAAATCACGCCGAATTTTAGTATCTGCAAGGTACATCTGTAGTATTCGAATTGTAGCGGTACTACTTTTTTTTTGGTGATCTCCCATTTCGCAATGATTTACTGGTGGTGGTGTAAAAATATTTTTTAAAATACAGACTATAGATTCCAACTTTTCTTCTTTTGGTTCAACCTGATATGGTTGACCTGTCAAGCGATTGTTTATATGCAAATACACTGTAACGATCGCAATAATGGTTGCTGCGACTGTTCTTTTAATTACATCGAGGAGCGCTCGAGAATCATCGTCTAGCTATGACAAATTGGGGGCATATTCATGTACAACATTAATTTATTTATGTACATTTTCGTTCTTGTTCCATTATAACATTGTGTGACCAACAGTGTGGGTGCGTGCCACTGTCAGCGCCATTCCGAAATATATTCTTCTTCCATTTTTCCCTCCGTTTCTAGCGTTCACCAAAATTTAAATGAAACCTACAATTTTGTAGACTACACACTTCAACTTAAAACTACTCCATATATTAAATTTAATATCATGGTAAGTCGTTTTCCGGTGAGACATGACTGTTGCCGCTCCAGACGGCGACTGACGGCGGCGTTCGTCCATGAGAGCGCGTGCGCGCGAGCATTAACGGACGCGCCCCTCTACGACGTACTCCACTGCGCATGCGCTCATCGAGTGCGAATTAGGGTCCCGTGAATTACGGCACAGCAACTCACAAGAGCGAGACACACACACACACGTTTAAATGGTGTAATTTGCCAGGCAAAAGTGTTGCGCACTCGAATACAGCGAAATTCACACAATAAGAAAGTTTATGAAATGTAGTCGAGAGATCGCGCACCAATGACTTCAGTAGTAAATGGCCAGGTTTAGAAACACCGTATGCTGGGGGTGGGGAAGTAAGTCAGCGCGTCATCTCTCGTATTCAGATGGTTTGGACGAGCATTATTTTTTTAATGTTGCTGGTGCTGGACTTTTAAGTTCTGCGTACACTGTAGGCTTATACAGGTATATTACTAGAGCCACGGATTCAGTTCCCGATCGCGAGAAATTCCTACACTCGTCTTCGATCCTTCTGGATGGAAGTGTAAAGCAGGTGTTGACAGCACTGGCACGGACGAGAGTCCCTGACGTCACACCTATTCGTCGAGGAAAATCGGTCTCGAACCGATATTGGCGGGGGATCGAATCAGGCATGCGCTGCCCCTGGCTCGGTGGCAATCACACAGTGCACCGATCAGACTTTGTTTTATTAACTTTAGGGTGCAAAAACTCTTCTAAAACCTTAGGTCGAGCGTTGACGTGAGGTGTTACGGCGTACCAAAAACTTGGTCTCGCGCCTTTGAAGAAGTTAAATGCAGGTAATACGAACGTCAGCGTTTTACGTCGGGTCGTTCATTTTTGGTCGTCGTTCTTCAGAACAACGGCGAGTGCCAATTTGTTTATCACACTTTTCCGCACACCGGTGCTCTCTCTCTCTCTCTCTCGCCTACTTACTTCATATTGCCAAACTCTTTCGCACATGACGATCATGCGTCCATTACCGAGGGGCGATGTATATGTGTGGGTGGTACTGAAGGGGGTGAGGTGGTAAGGGGGGGATGTGGCTTTTGCCGGGTGTCCCCTCACACGTGAAGAGAGAGAGAGACTCGACTATTGATCGTCGGGCGTCGAATTGACCGCCTGCATAATATTTCGAGGAAACGATGGCGCAGATGGTGGTGCCCGGGTAATTGACAGGTAATTGTAATAATTTGTCAGAGGAGACAATAACTATTTCCTCGCTCCTCTTGCGCGTTTCACACCGCCACTCAGCGAGCGAGCGCGAGCGCCATGAGAACTCATCATCTTTGGCGCGCCCGATCGTCAACAAGAAGAAGAGAAGAAGAAAAAAAATTAAGACGAAAAAGCTCGACCGGATGATGAAACTAAAAACTATTTATGCATGTTCGCACGCCTGGACGAGTTTAGATGTGTGACGCGTTCACACATTGTCGACTGCCTCGGCTAATGATGACCCCCTCCCCCCCCCGCCGCCGCCGATGACCGGTGGACTGGCCGAGCCATAGATCTGGAGTGGTGGGCGGAAGTGTTGTTGTAGGCGCGCAAGATGGCGCCGCGGTCTTGGGCCTTCTCGCGCTCTCCCAGAACGGACGATCGATATTTATTTGGGTTTAATTGTGCGCGCAAAACGCAGCAGCTCCTTAAGTATTGAGTCGCTATTAAGGTGGCGTGATATTATAAATCATGATGGCGGCTTGCACGGTTATATTCCCGTGACCGAATTGCCCCTCTCCCCCCACGAGCATCAACTTATGTTGGTGCAACTCGTCTCAGCCCTCTTGGTTGATTTTGGGAGGGGTTCGATTCCCGACGCGGGCTCTTGCTTAGTTGATCCCGGAATACCCTCGCATAGCGCTTAAGCACAATGGAAATAAGTAGATAACAAAAAAAGACATGATTTTTAAATATTTTTTTGAAGTTTGCATGTAGTGAGTCCATTTATAATTAGCGTTGATTCGTGTGTCCTCGTGATAATGAATAAATAAATTTTTGTAACGAATAATTTAGTTGAATAATTTTGTCCGAACGTAAAGTTTACTCGTATTTTTAAAATTCCAACCATAATCGGTTAATAAATTTCCTCTGTTCTGACATTAATGTAATGAAAAAATAAGTAAGACCCTTAAATTCCGGTCTCTGAACCTATTTCCAGTACGCGAACTTTCTAAGAAATTAATGTAAAAATACATTTCTTAAGAATTTTGCGTACTGGAAATAGGTTTAGAGACCGGAATTTTAGGTTTTAGTTATTTCTTCTACTTGATTATTACGTTGATGTTACGTTCACCTCTGTCGGATAAGACAGCCACATTTTAATAGCACCTTAAAAGGAATATTTTAGGGAGTTTTTGAATACCTATTAAAAATAACTGATCAAAAAAGAAGATGCATTTTATCGAATAATTATTTTGCCTTCTTCTACGTTCGTTTAGGGCAAAAACAAAGTTGAATTTAAGGATATTTGGCTTTGGATATTCAGGGTCCCAGTGATCGTAATTCCAATGCAAATATTTAGTTTGAAAAATTTCGCCCATTGTATTTTCAGTCACCGCCTTTCCTTTCTAAAGTTCATAAAACTCAGCTTTAAAAATGGAACAAACAGGTTGGAGCGATGCCAACGGTTTCGAGTCCCAGTGATTCGCAACAAGCCTATAATTTTGACTAAACTTCTGAAGGTGCAACAGGCCAAGTGCCACATAATTTGAACGACGTTTACGTAATTTTATGAATGATCTCGAATTTGTAGGCAACCGAAGAGCTTCTTTCGACGGATGTTTCTCCTTCGGCACCTGTTTCGAATATCTCGGTGCGTACGCAATGTACCTGCCCTATCCCGGACGATTATCCCTAAAAATTACGGCCAGTTATAATAATTCCCCGGCAACATAATTGACTCGGCCAGTTAAATGCAGTCGCGTTATAATAGTAAGTAGACTCGGTCAATTTTGAAAATGTGGACGAGGTTGGCAAGAATATCTTTCGGAAAAGTGGAGCCATTTTCTAAGTGCTTGCCCAAATAGTTGAGTCCCCCTATCTCAACATCGCTCACTAAATTAACAAGTAGACTTTCCTGATAAGAAATTAATATATTTGAACTATCTGGACAAGCCCGAGTCACTAAATAAAGCCGTCTGAGCGTCCCAAAAATGTATAAAGAGTGCTTTAAATATTTTAATAGCGGTTCTTCCCATATTGCAAGTGTGCTACAGCTGTATTAGAAGTGTGTGACCCAAATGCATGATGATGTTATTGCCTTACCCTGTCTACGCGATGTATAAATTATTCATTGGCCTTTAATGAATTAATTGGAAAATGTAACCCAAATTATATTTTCACATTTTACACACATCATGCGGCCACAGACTATAAAGATCCTTTTTGTCAGAGTGGCTTTTTTATTTTCAATAGTAACGCTTCACTAGCCATTAATTAATTTATAATTTTTTATTTTTTTGAGAAAGTCTTGCTCGAAATATCCGTTTCCTAGTTTTTTTTATTTTAATATTTCAGAGCGTCTTTTTTTGCGCGAACAATGCCAAAATTTCGACGACAGAAATTGTCGTTATCCCATCAGTCGAAACGGCAGAATATTTTTCCGACGAACGACTGCCAACCACGAACCATTGACTCCGGCAAACGACGTAGGAATTTTACACGGACGTCATCCCACCCCCACCAGTTTAATGCCAACTTGTCAACCCATCAACTACTAACTCCCCGTGTGACAATAAAACTGTCTGCCGGGTTACTAAAACATTTCCTGCGCCACCACCAATGTCGCTTTTGCCGCGAGAATTCTCTTTATCGCCTGCCAACAGACCCGTTATTTCAAGATGGCGTGATTGTTGTTGTTGGTGGAATGGGAAGCTCTTTCGTCCGACGCCAATCTCGGGGAGAGAGAAAAGACAAATGTGGTACGTGAGTGGGCAGTCGCCGTGAATTATGATTATTTTATTATTTTTCTGCTCTAAAAACGGAGATGTCGTGCTAACAAATCAAGTGCGAGGAGTGTGTTGTTCGGGATCACCACTAAAAAGGCATGCACATCATTTCGATTGTGTTTGTCGTTGCGGTTCACGAAGTATGGGGGAGATGAGACTTGGATTAAAAATTAGAACTGGAAAATTACATTTGTTTATTTTATCGCGGGTCGCGGGATCGGTCCCCAAAACTCATTACTATCGATATAATTGAGTGAAAATGCAAATAGGCAAACTTAATTTCAGCAACTGAAGAAATTTGGAGACGAGGAACGAATCTAGAAGCCTTCAGATTATGTACAGTACATGCACATACTACACATGTACACTCTCATTACAAGTACTAACATTTTGCAATACACACATGTATAAATGTGCATGCACGCATGTGAAGAGTTAGTGAATATTCAGAACCAACTGGTTGACACTAACAACAAAGTAGAACTAAACTATTTGAGCGCCAGTTTATTTTGGAAATGTGCCCCAACTGGAGTTTAAATTTTTGCTAACTTGTACGGAAACTGTATAGCTGAGGACAAACAATATAGCGTAGTTTGTTTGGAAGAAAAGACATGCCAGACACCATAAAACTCCACAAACACAAACCGTAATTTTGGCCTTAGGTTTCCTTGTTGTGCTGAAACTCACTCTGCTAAAAAAAATGATTATCTTGTTGTTGGGTTTGGGGAAAGGCAGAGAGCGTGTTATCATTTGAAATCATATAGCCGAGAGAGTGACTTGGGAAGATGTGCAAGAATTTCTAGCCATTAAAAAACCAAATTTGGTTTGTCGACGGTGTCGAAAAATGCGATGCTGTAAATAGAGCATACCTTTGCCACGAAAATGCTATTTTGAAAGTGCACAAACCGACAATTACCTGAAAAGTGAAGCAGCACCCATTTCTACATGAAAACCGAGATTTGATTATTTTCCTGCGGACCATACGTTGGTGGAAATGGCTTTACCAGGAGAAAGTAAAATTTTTCGAACATTAAACTTTCAGAAATCATTTATTCGAACTCTCCTCTTCCCTATCAATGGGTGCCACTGACTCCGACTCCTGATTTTAATTGAATTCCTGAATATGAAAGGCGCACTTTGATTGCACTCATTTTAGTTGTGATTGAATCATGCAATTTAAAAAATTTACTTTGTTTTTGTTTAAAAGAACATATTCGCTTGTGTCGGTGCGCAGCAATTTGAGCAAAATCAATTCCGATCATATTAACCGTGTGCACATCAGGCATGGGACATCGCGTCCTGATTCTAGTCACATATGACATGACGTCAACATCGAATTTGAGCTAATGCAGACGTTAACTTTCTGGTCAGGCGTCACCTCGTCACCGACCAATCAAGTCGCACGTCAATCGAAACCTCTCTCAACTAAAAGCTGTGAAAATTTTAATTCAGAAAACGAAATCCTGTTTGACTCGAGCAACCCACTTCGTCAACTTGCTCAACCTTAGTTCCATTTCTCCAAAATATTTTCCCATTGTCAAATACGTTGACAAACATGAAGTCATCTTATCTGATGAAAACATTATATGGTTGGGGGTGCGTTTTAACAATGAAACTGGTCAGAACGATTGAGAAACGTTCAGACATATTGTATGTGTGCGTTGGGCGGGGGAGCGGGGGGGGGAACTGTAGTTTCTCTCAACGAGTCCAGTAGTGGCAGTAAATGTGGGCAGCTGTCAAAAGGGGGAGCAGTTGTCGCCTGATAGATAAAAAACAGTCACCGCAGCGAAATGGCGTCGGTGCGCAGCCGATAAGGCATAACAAAAATGGCCGATCACGTTACAGTTCCACTCAAAATCACTCTCTTTCCGTCTAATAAATATTCGCAGTGTGGGGTTACAAATTATCTGCATTGCTCGCCTGTTGGGGACGTTTTTTTTTTTCGAACACACACTCACACGTCACTCGATGACGATGTCAATGCCGTTTAGCAATATAGGATTAAAACAAACGCTAATCGACGTTTTTTTAAACCAGCAGGATTTGAATCAAATCGCTAACGCTGACTGACTTTGATTGATCGTTGATTCGTACAACGTCATCAAAGACTGAATTTTGCTTTGTCTGTTAAAGGAAATATTTTTATCTTGACACAAAAATAATTTCGATTTCAAAGTGAAACTTTTTATTCTTTTTAAAATGTGTTACCGGTTGGTTGACGTCATTTTACAAAGCAAGACCGAGAGTGACAATAGACGAATTTTCCTCCTCTCCCCTCAATTTTTCCCCCCTTTCATCGCATTCGCTAAAAAACGATATCGGTTCTGGAAAAAGATTGCGAGCTTTTGGGTGTCTCTCGCCGATGTGACTTCAATCTGACGGTTTTATCAGGCGCATCGGTAAGTTTCCCGTCGCTCCTCCCCCTATGGACACCCCGGGTATAGACGATGCCAGGACGACACTGATGGCGTTAAAATTTTAAATCCGACTGACGGACCCACAAAGGCACACGAGGCAGCGACCCTCAAGTGTCTGAATAAAAAATGAAAAGCGGCGGCAGTGATTTTTTTTATACAACCGGGTGTGGATTCCCATCTAGACTTCTTGCTGCGGAGGTTCCGAGTTGTCGAGACCTCGTCACCTCGGTTTCCCGTTACCTAGAGTCAATCGAAGTTGGCTAAGCACTTCCCCCATATATGGATGTACACATCCCATATGGACAATTGAACCCGAAAAGAGTGACATCGCGAACCTGGTGGAGTGGAAAAACATTTGTCGTTTCACCCCCAGTTACATTCAACGTGTGCCCGAGTCAAATTGGGTTTCCTTTAAGTGGAAATAGTTGTTGCTCAATGATAAGTTTCGATTGAAAAGTCATTCAGAGTAATTGTTTAAATTGTATAAGGCAATAATTTGACAAGCTCTTCCTTTTATTGAGAGCTACTTGAGAGTGTGTTTAAATTTTAAATACGTCGAATGCGTTATAGTTAACTAATATTAATGAACAGAAGCAAATTTTTATCAGATTGATGTCAAAAACTGATACACATTAATATCCAATGTTTCTAGTTCACCTGTCTCGTCAGGTTAGCCAATTTTGAATGTTTTTTCTTCTTCTGGCACAAAAGTGACACTCTGAAGTGAAGAGCTTTTCCTGGAATTCCATCATGCATATGAATTTGAGCGCGTCAAACTCGACCTAGATCAGTGTGGCAAGGCTAATTTTAATAGCATTTTTACTGTGCTGTGTTTACGTTTTCGAATTTGTTAAGAATAGAAATGGTGAGAAGGAGGGATCTGGGAGATGGGTGCACCATGACTACGTACGTCTACGTGCACTTACTAGCTTTGTTTTTGTCTCGTTGGTACTGTGCAGCACTTTGATTGAAGTGTTTAGAAAACAGACGACAGCCAACATAGCACCTAGTTTCTTGGGTGGGGGGCCAACAGAATGAACGCACACTTGTCTAGCCGATGAGCCGCAGTGTGTGTTTGTGTGTGCGGTAAAAATAATGAGCTGTACGCGTCACGCGTGTTGTATTGTCGGGATAATAGAGGATGATGGTGTTGCATGGGCTGCAGGTGTCGCGTTTTGTCCGGATTTGGCGGCCATATTGGAAATTCGGTCATCCAGTTTAAAAAGCAACGAGTAGAAAATTTTTTGGAAAGGTGGAAAAGTTGCTTTCATGGACACAAACAGTACGACCCGGTGAAGCTCAGTTGGTTGAGCTGAACCACGTATTTGTGTTACGATTGGTTCCGGGTTCGATTCCCGGCGTGGTCTGTCGTATATTTGGTCCCGGGGTGCTGCTGGTCGGAATCGGATACAGTTGTCCAGTGCAGTTAAGCGCCGGGTTTGAGATAGAGAATCGGCTACTGTGCGGAAATAAATTCCAAGATGGCCGTTTGATCCCGAAACGCCGCAATGCGACGCTCGCGGCGAACCAACACGCCATTCCCCCAATGAAGGGGGGTCGAGGGGTTGGAGGAGGCCGGGATGAGTGGCCGAGTGGAGAGTGACTTACCGTGAGCGACCCATCCGTGTTTACACGTGTTGCAGGCGCGCGGCTGAGATTTGCCAGGAGTGAAACAATCGCAGGAACAAGTTGGGACGGTGCAACGGATGGCCTGTACGAAAACGAGAAAGAAAGCAAAAATAAATTCCTGGTTTGAATAATGGTGGACGCGTTTCTCGTCTTGCTGTTTATGTGTCGTGGTAAATAGCAGGCGGTTGTGGTTGGCCAATGTAATGTTTATACCAACATTCCGTGTCTCTTCTAATTTCATTTCTGGAAAATTATTTTCTGAGCCAACACGATCTGAAACGGTGAATGACTTCGGATATTCTCTCGGCTCTGATAATTTAAAGTCTTGAGGTTCGATCCCGTAACTATTCACCATTTGGACATCAATAATCAGTTAACACGTAGACAGTTTCACACAATTTCCAACCCAACCCAATTCGATTTTTGAATTAATAAGTTTAAAAAATACGCTAATTTGCTTTTCTTCTAACCCCTTCAACCGGACTTGTTGCTTTTTTGCCCTACTCACATTCGTCCAAAACAGTTGATGAGCCTCATCCTTAAACTATTCGTGATCTTATCCGAACATAGCAATCCAGTATATTAATTATATCTCACATTTCAATTAATGACACGTCATTAATAATTGGCTAATGCTTATTAATATACTAATCTTTTTTATTTTCACTTCACTTGCCTTTTTACATTTTTTAAATTTTAATGTGGTCCTCCGATAAAAAAAACTCAAAGCGATAATTATAACAACCACTCGTACTGACACACATACGGACCAATGGATAAAAATTTGTTAGACAAATTGAGCATGAATTATTCACGCTCTGATAATTGTATATGGCCAATTTATCTGCGTATTATTCAGTTTTCATATTTGCATAATTAGCGCGAGTGCGAAATTCAATAATAAATTGGAATTTATATTTTCTCGCGCAGCTCAACCGCGACAGAATTAGCGAAGGTGTGCTTGCTGATGTGGTCATGCAGTTGACCCACATGACTCTTTTTTTCTTCATTGCCTCACGTTGGCACAAGGTGTTACAAAACGATCAGCATTCAATTATAGGACAAAATCACCTTTTCATAAACAATAACCAATGCGCTTTTTGTGTAGTGTCCCATTTATAAATAAAGACATCTACAGAAAGAATGCAAGCCTCAGAAATTCTCTCGAAAGCTTCTTGGTTTCGATGGACCCGGCACCGTCTTAAAAGCCGATTTTGTCTGGCCAACTATTTCACTAGATAAGCCGCGGTTGGTGTACCGTTCACGAACGGTATTCAATTTTATATTTTTACGGTGATCGAGAAAAGCCCCACTATGCGAATCAACACTCCATTTACTCGTCACACAAAAAAAACCTATGATAATGTTAATGCAAATAGGCTAATGCTTTTTCATCAGTGGAATTCCAGCGCATTCTTTTTTTTTTGTCAGCTTCCCCTCATTATTCTTTTATTCTAATTTCGTCAGTTTGCTGCAAAAATATTCCCGGGTATCGATTATAATAATATTGCGCCCGGATAACAGTTCTGGCGACGGGATTCTATAGCCGCTTGCATGATACTCCAATCTCGACAATATTTTCGATATGGAAGCGACGGGTTCTATTTAGAGACGAGCACCCTGTAACCACCCACATAAAGCGATAAATAATATTGATTCATTAAAAATCCATTTCCAACTTGGTTCGCTTGTTGCGAGAGTCTAAGAAACAGGATTTTTTTTTGTGTCTCGTTGATTTTTTCTTTCTTCTCTCCTTTATACCGGCTCCATAGAACATACTGGTTGGATAGAATCTATCTGTCTCTCTATATATATATATTTCAGTCTGGCAAACACTATAGAGCTTATAGTCAGATACATATTTACGCACTGCAACGGGTTTCGGAAAGCTTTTAGTAGCAGCACGCGAGCTCTATGGGGGTTGCAGGCTGAGGGAATGAGTGGAGGGTGGTTTGGGGGGTGAGGGAGGAGATCAATTCTGGCATCTCGTGGATTAAGCATGATTTATTGTCAGCGCTGGTCAGAGTTGAAGTTTTTCACTGCCAAATTGTGACAAATGCATGTATGCAAATGAACGGGAGGGACCGAATGCTGAAAATAGGCTGGATCCAATCCGATCGGTTGCCATTTTACACGGGCTCAATAGTTGCCGGGAGGGTTGCGATCAGATTAGACTCGGGACGGGATCCATTGTCGCATTACACACTCGGTTTGGCACGACTGGAGGCACTAATCAAATTATATAACACCGTCGTGTTGTGTGTGTGTGTGCGCGCCCATAGAATAGCGGAGCGACTAAATACTTTCTATATACTATCCATGTCGTTTTTCAAACCAGGTTCAACGCTATTTCACATATTCCACGTCACGGAGAAACGATGACGAACGATGACAGTCTGGCGAGAGTCATTCTTCTAGAAATCGAGAGAGCTAGCGCCGAGAATCGAACTCGGGACCATCGCAACACAACTCAGTCTCTCGATGTTGGGTTCATGTAGTCAGGTCGTTTCCGGAATCTGGTTACCCCGAAGTTAAAACCTTCCCAAGTTTCCGATCAAGTAAACCAGGCGTAAACGCATTTAAAAGTATTCACTTAAAAACAGATCAGCCATTAAAACTCATTGGCCCCTGTTGCTATATCGAATCAAGGAGTTGCTACAACGGTGCCACATTATGCAGAATTACACCGGTTTCCCTGCTCCAGGTTCCGGTTGTGTATCTTGCCGACCGATCCCTCCCCTCTCCCTGCTCACGTCACACGATACATTTGATTTGACTCACCCCTCCCGCCCGGTCCTCATCCCCCCCAGACACCAAAGCGCCATCCTTCCTTCCCCTCTGCCACGTTATGACCGCTATTTCATTATTATTCGAGCACACTCCTTCGATATCAAACGATGAGCGCTGAATTGCGTATAATTGAGAACATTAGGTCTGACGACGAGCCATCTGACAAAGGGAGGAAAGAGGGTCACTCACTACTATATTATGAAAATTATGGATTTTTGATTCAAATAAATTTTACGTGACCATATTGTTAAATACTCTGTACTCTTATACACGTATGATGCCAATTTGGATTAATTAGTTGGAAACTCGAGTGCATGGAGAACGCAGGTCACATACCAGTGCGGCTCATTCTTGCTCGCCATTTCGACCAGCACAAATACAAGGTATACTATATTCCTTTCGACGTTAATAATTCTCGAGAGAGGGCGCGCAACTGCATATATTGATATATTGGCTTAAATATTAATGGGGCATTAGGCGATTCACGAAGCTTTGCGGCCCGCGCCTTCGCCTCACTCTCATTTCCCCCCAGCTCAGTCCTACACTGGAGATGGACATTACCCTTACTCATGTCACCTATGCATGACCATTATCCAAATACCGCTCATTTTTCTATGTGTTCTCATCACTTTTTAAGAGTATTTGGTCATTTTAAAATGCTGGTGCAATGTTTTCGAGCACTGGTTCATGTGTTGCAAGATTTGAGCTATTGGAGTGCTGTGCATACCTTTGCATATCGAAAATTCAAATTCGTCTGTCCAAATACTATTTTAAGTAGGAATGTTACATCAAACAATATAAAAATATTAGCTGGCATTTCAAAATCGGAATTGACGAGGTGTGCAGCCGGTGTGTGCGCGCGCATGCGCATCAGGTTGATGTGGACCCATCCCCATTCGCGGAATCAGGAGGCGGACACCATCTTGTTCTCTTTCGATGGGGAAGGTGAATATATTGGTTTCTGCGTGCTCGTAAATATCAACCGAAATAGACTTTTTCGCCTTTGCTCGACAGACCGAGCGAGCAAACCGCCTGCACCAGCACACACACGTATAATAAGCGCAAAAGGGAAGATTGTAAATGATGTGCAAGAAGGGGCACTCTTTCGCTCGCCACCAGCGCCCCCTACACTCCCCCCTTACTCCCCCGTACGTGGACGGCACAAAGGAGGCGTGATGGCCCGGTGGCGAAAACTCGTGGCACGTTACACATTCGAGACGATGTTCACGCACCACATTGAGAGCATGTTGCTGGACTCATTCGCTAACGAAACGCACCCATCCAACTTGACCCTGACGTTGTCACCAATGCAGATATACCCAATTTGGGGTCAAGAAAATGAATGTCCACTTAATTTCATGAGGACGTCGCCTCAGTTCTTTGTCGAACATCACAAGAAATAGAAATCTAATGGCAATTTCTTGTGGTGTGCCTTTTTTATTACAAAAACGCCAAAGGATTAGCAGACGACGCACGAATGTTACAAAATGTCTCATGGCTGCTGTGTGTATGATTAATTGCAGCAATGCTTTTGGTTAATGAATGTTTTTAAGGGGGTTCACCGGTGATTTAACATCTTAAAACCCCGCAATACTTTTTGGTAGCAATGCTAAACCTAACCTTTAGTCAATAACTTGGAAATACCACGCACATTCGTGCGTCGTCTGCTAATCCTGTGACGTTTTCGTAAGAAAAAAAGGTACACCCTCCATTGAGATCAAGTATGATCCTTCACGATGCTGGAACAGAGCAATGCTATTGCTCCTAAATAGACGTAGGGTAGATTCGACTAGTGGGTGTTGTCTAATGGGTTTATGGAAATGTGATTGTTATGGGGAAGGAAAGACGAGACGTGACGAAAATCAGGTACCAATTATATTGATTGGGTTTGTCGTAAATATCCAGGGATGAGGTGACCACTGCTCAGTATTGGCTGTGAGAGTTGCTGCTGGTTAGCAAGAGACCTGTGTAGACCAGTTTAAATGTCTTAGCTGCTTAGAAATTCATCTTTCAATGAATATGTGTAATTGTATTCTTAGAAACAGAACACGGCAGCATCATATTGTCAAAATTTTAAATGTTGATACAAATGTGTTAAAGACGGTTTTTTTTAAAGTTCGCATAAACGAAGGATATTGCCACGATTAAATGAAATAAATCTCAAGATTAAGAAGTCGTCTTTTGTTGTGTATATTCCGCTGTGTCTCCGCCCAGAGGTCGCCGTTGTCGCCTTTGATTCTCTTGCACGAACAGGCCAGTAGTGGAGTCCCTGTCGGTGAAAACCCGTCGGGATCCATTATCTGGCTGGCCAGAATTGGAGATCGACGATGGTGGCGGCGGCGGCGGCGGCAGTTTCGTTAAAATTTACATGGCGAAATGCAGAATAGTCTTGTAAATCAAGATGAACTGTGCCGAGCACACCAAAAGCCCCGGCCCACGGTACACTCTGTACAGCTGTATGGAGAGAGAGAGAAGAGCGGTTGGACGTGGGACTTGGTGGTACTGGAGGGGGAGGGAGGGAACAATTCCCATGGAAGTACGCGCGGACTAACTGAACAACCCACTTGGTCGTCGGAATGGTGATTGCTTGTCACATAAACTCGATAACTTAGGCGTGAGTTATGCCGGGGCTCGAACGAGGCAAGCTGGCTGAGGCAGATTATGGGCGCGCTAGTCGCGGTGTAGCTGGACTAACCCCATGGTCGTTCTCTCTCACTCTTCTCTGCTGCTGTCCAACCGCCCCCCAACACCAACGAATACATTTATTACGAGAATATGATCAGGCTCACAAATTTGGGATTTGTGGAGCACCTCCTAGGAATCCTCCCGTAAGATCCACGGAGAAACGGGGTGGCGTATATATATATGTAGTCCGGCTCATCTTGTTTAAATTGGCTAACTGACCGCTGATCCTCCGCTCGTGGTCAAACAGTAATAAATGTTGTGGTCACTCAATTAGGAATCTACGCCGAATGTGTTAAACACATAATCTAATTTCCCAAACTAATTAAACAAACCATTGATATTTTAGCTACTCTTTCATCTGTTACTCTCAGCAATAGTATTGTGGTGGGCCGGGCTAATAATCGCTAGAGCCATTGATATTTCGAACAAAAAAGGACGACGCACCCTGCAGCGATGAGACACACACGAGTCTGCACGTCGCGTCAGAATGAATTTATATGGCCTTATTTCGGCCAACAGCGTAGCTCATGTCTGCCTAAACCTAAAAATGTTACTGTATGGGGGAGGGGGGGGGGGATGGTGGCATCAATGTACATAAATATGTCCAACCTTATTGGCGATTCATAGAAGTTGGCTACAAATTGCATATATGTTCCGGTGGCATATGTTGCTTTTGCTGTAAACTATTGAAAAAAATGGTGTGATACTCAAAATTCATGACTTGTATTTTAGGCTGATCCGAAATCGATGGAATATATTTCAGTCGCGAACGACAGTGATGATGGTGGAAGGCCAATGTATATGAATTGAAAATGTGCCATAGTTTTCAATTTGTTTCACTGCTGGTTTATTGTTGGGGTGCCGACTTTCGTCTTTTTTCAAATACGTGCACCTAAACCAGATTATATGTTACGTCATGCAAAATCATATAAATCAAAGATCTCTGAATACATTTCACCTCATCTATAAAAGAATGGTTAACTCTTTGAAATAATGAAATAATTTCTAACTAATTGAAAGGTCACGAGCAAATAAAAAACACAAGACGGAAATGCTCAAGTTGGCGATGTTAATAGCTGGTTGAAAAGATGTCCAATAGTAAAAGAAAATGATTCAAATTGATTTTAATTAATTCCACATAACGGCTCCGATGAACTGTTCGGGGTTTTTTATTTATTTAATTCACTGTCACTATCACAACAGGAGTTTCTGTACCCCTCGGGTTTGAACTTGGAAGTTCGAACCCGATATTTCAAGTGTGATAAAAATCAATCGAAATTCTGATCAATCAATCAAACGAGACGGACACGGAGAAAGTCCATATAGGAGCGTCACATCACACGTTCGAAGCTAGGTCGACGTCGGATCATCAGCCACTTCTTGACCCCCACGAGAACGATTTTCTCGAAGTCGTCGAGTGTTAATCTGAACGACTGCGAGCGTGTCGACGTGTGAAGAGCAATATTGTCAGTGTCTCGATGGCCACTAATGCGTTCTCGTCGCCAATCTCGGTGATCCCCCAGGACCAGATACGTGCTCGCCCACCCACCGTCAAGGTGACGAAACGTCCACGCAGTTGGCCAGAGAAATTGCTTTTGTCCACGTCTGTCTCGCCAAATTGCTCGCATATAAATGTATTGGCGGTGACCGCTGGCCCACACGCTGACCACTTGATTTCGAGAGACACGAAATCAAATCTTGACCGTTCAGCGAGCGAGGGACCTCGATCTCTTCACCTCTATCTGACGCGTCCTCAAACGAGCGCAATCACGACTATCCAGACGGACAATGGGCAGCAATTTGGTCAATTCTCGCCACATCCTACTCCATCGATCAAATTCAACCGTGGTATTCTCCTCAAACATGTCTCGTTTTGATTAATCGTTTACCCTATCCAAATTCTTTGTCCATTCAAAACTGTCCTGAAAAATCTAAATTGATTGTTCAACAGCGTTTAGTTAAATCAATTTTATTTGAAAAAAATGTCAATGGTATGAAATCCATTTGTTGATTGAGCTGCCACTGAATGAGCAGAAAAAATGGAGCCTCAGCCTACTCACGACACGACCACCGCACATTCCTGGTTTTTGTGGTGGTCTGTACTTGTTTATGACACGGTTGCGTATGGTGGAGGGGGGAATTGGTTGAGTTGAAGGTGGATGGGGTGGAGGTCCACTCGTGGTCACTGCAGCGACCGTCCTCTCAGCCATCGTGATTAGCTGACGTAATTGGTGTCACGTGCTGCACACTCGATGATGGTGGTGGGGGTAAGGGTGCAACCTCTTGAGCCGGCCATCTGCCAGCCCCGATAGAGCTTTCAACACGGATATTCCATCAAGAAGACAGAAGCCCTCGCCGCAGTCATGCGGTCAGACACGCGGTGGGGTTGGTGTCAGCGATGGTCAATCGCGTTGACCTGTCTTTCTTTAGCCGTCTTCATTGCCCGCGTCCAGACTCGCCACTTGTCTCCTGCTTTGGAGACTTCCCTTCCTTTGACACTTCCCCACCTCCCACTTTCTCGCTTCAACCCCCCACCCCTAGTCTTCAATCGAGCCAGACACAATCTCCAGCGACTCGCTGAAGCAACCCTCCGAAAACGTGACCATCATTGTGGAAACAGGAAGGCTCAACTCCAGCCATGATTGTGCCCGGCCTATGTTTCCACATGGATGGCATCTACTGTGTATATCCAGCGCCTCGAATAAATTGCTCACGCGAGCGTATTATATAAGGTGGCCAACGTTAGCTCCACTGTTTGCTTGGGCGATGGCCTTAGCCACTTGACCAAGCAAATATTAGACGAGTGTGTGACATTCTTTTGTCACGAGTTGACACGCAATATCACTTTGGCTTTATTTGACGGGTCTCATTCCTCACTGGACGCACAAATCGCAAATGATCATTCATAAATTAATTCACGGAATGGTAAATGGTTCTCCAATGGAAAGTTACACTGCAAATTGAGATATCCCAAATTTATTCGCTATTTTTCAATTCGCTCTCAGTGTAACCTTTAAAGTCGTCTTTCCTAATTAGGAATGTTAATTTGAGGTGTAAAAACAAATCTAACAAATTATAATTGGCATAATCACCGTACTTTGTCCAGAAAATTTAATATTTACTCTTTCAAAGTAATTCTTGATTGTCTATTGTCGTCCAGTGAGGCGATGTGGGATACGTGAAAATCTAACGAAGTAATTGATTTTTTTCTTATCCTAATCCTGCTTTAACAAACACAGATTACGTGCGATTCTGGACTACACTTTTTTTTAAAAACTGACAAACCACAAACGATTTTAACGATCGCTGATCAGCTTTCTCGACTTTAGTTCACCTCTAATGGTATCAATATCACGCCGATGATAACCGGTGTGGAATGCGAGAACGTAACTTAAAACGCTAAACTAGTTCTCGCTCCATTGCAATATTTCGGAAACACGATCGTCGAATTTCATTGTTAAAATTTCAGTTGGAAAAAAAAAAATTGTGCAGACATCAAAATTATATTTGTTTAGGGAAACATGTATAGATGTTAGTTTAGCATTTTAAAATTCGGTCAGGCACTCCAAATTACGACTGACTTCAAATCAAATTTTTCTTTTATTAAGATCGTAAATTACGATAAACGAAATTTTACTTCACTGCTTGCGCAAATTTTATTTCCGTCGAGCTCCTCGTACTTCCCTTAAAACAGACGAGCGTCTTGAGTCTTAAGACGTGGTCTGACAGATTGTTAAGCGGCCGCTGGCGAATTAATCGGTGGCGCTTTTGTGTTCTAAACCCACATGTGTTTATACTCTCACGTCAGATGCCAAAAATGTAGTACGGGGGTACCTAAACATGTATGTGGCGTCCTCCGGTCGTCTATTAAAATGACAAGCGTGGCAGACGACTCTGTCCATGTGACTGTCATCATAATCAAATTAAAAAAGGGAAAATCATGAATGCACTCTTGATGCGCGTCACTCGTGATACGCCTGCCCTAAATATACAGAGCATAGGCACACACACACACACACGACAAAGAAGAACGTTTTAAGAAAACTCCTATATATTGAATATAAACCGTTTTGGTAGCGGAATATGGCCGGAGACGACCGAGACGCCAGACACGTCAACATGTTGACACATTATAAAGAGGAGATGTCGAGCATTTTGGAACGGGGGTCTGCCAACCGATGCGGTTCTCCGGGCCGCCCGAATGGCTCTTTCGTTACTTTACGTCAACCGCCAGGTTTTAGTAGTAGTCTGCGGCAAAGAATTAAAATAAAATGAAAGCATGAATCTGATGATTTAATGATTTTGATTCAATGAACGAGAGTTCGCGCCGGGAATCGAACCCACTATGCAAGTCCGTCCGTCCTCCAACCAACGAATTGAGACGAATATATTGCTGTTATTTATCCATATAGTGGTGAGTGCACTTGGTGCATTTGTTTTTACTCTTAGTCCTACCCGACATTTTGATCACCAGCCGTCACTGCCTCTGTCACCGCCACCGAGTTTATGTTATTTGAATTTGCTGAGTGGACATTGTCGCCAATGTGACCTCAAATTTTGATATATATTTTTTCCGACGTCGGCTTTTGTGTCGATAAATAACTTGAGACATCTGTGGCAGTGATGTCAACACCTACTTCGTAACTTCGACTGACGCAACTCGACTCACTGGCTCCAAGCCCGATTGGTTCTGCTTGCTGCTTATAGTGCGATTATCAAAGCTCGATTGTGTTCGTGTGTGGAAACGGGACTCGGGACGTCAATCTCGTATAGAAATTGAGCACATTTTAATTTTTTGTCAAGGGCCGATTGACATTTCTGGCTACTGCGTGTCTGTGGGAATGCGGACTCGTCTCCAGAGACGAGAATCGCAATAACACACGATCGTCTCCTGAAGATTTGAGAATGGCCGGCTGCGTTTAAAATCACAATTTTATTTTTGAATGAGTCAAAGACACAAAAAACGATAACGCCTTCTGAAATTCAAGTCTTCCCCTTCTTTGATAAAGTACTTTCTCAGTCACTACATTTGAATAAATATAATGATTTGAATTTTAATTGCGAAATTTCGAGTGTATGTTTTAGTAGAATTGTATCGAAAGAGGCTTTTCGTTTTGAAATATTGAGTCAGATTGCCAATTTTGTATGCATCAGGTGGTGATAAAATCAATTTCGATTCGTCACGACGGAGGGTTAAAATATTTAGTCTTGATGAACCAAGAATGCTTTTAAAGAGTCCAAACTTTTCACCCCCATTCCCAAGAAACAAAAAAAATTCCTTTTGATTCTCTCCCACCGTTATGAAATGTCGACTGCCATCTGTAAAAGTCCAATAAGGTAGGGGTGGCTTGGCAATTGTGCCGCGAGCACCTGCAACACCGGCCATCATCACACGGTTGGGAAGACGCCGGGGTCTTTACCGACGCAATTTCATAGACTTGTGTCAAATGGGGGGGGGGGGGTAGGGGTTCATTATGTGGGCAGAAGAAAGGCCCAAAAAATGCGAAGGTCGTTTTGCCGAATACCCCAGCACACAAAAGTTGACAAAACGTCCGATCGCGGCATCTCACAAACAATAATTTGTGCATCGTAATGGCGTTTGCTGGCCTACACAGTGCCGAGGGGTTGAAAATGCGGTGAGGAGACAATGTATCGTGTAATGGTTTTTATCAATCTGGATTCAGCCGATCTATCTCTCTCTCTCTCGCTGAAGAAACAGCATCTCGCTAGATGGGGATAATATGGTTACTGGGGGTTCAGGGGGGGGGGGTTGGTTGTCCGCCATTCTTTCCAATGGCTCTCGTTGGATTCTGCAAAGAGGATGGGTTCGTCCCTCTCCGCTCCAGAGACCACATCGCGGTCCAGGGTGCTCTCATCGTCCTGTCGTGCAAGTACTCGGTCGGTTTTGCAATCTTCAATTCAATTTCAGAAGCATTTTGTTTGTCATTTTTACAGAACATCTCAAAATTATTTTCTTGCTCTTCTGCATGAGACTGCAGAATTGATGAACAGCAAATACAGGTGTACGAATCAGCGACTGTAATTGCAATGCAGAATGACAAAACTAGTTGACCTCACTCAAAAGGCACTTGATATTGCTTCACACAGTCTGATGCCACAATTGAGTAAATCTGCGTTTCGGTAAAGGCGAATTTTTCGTATTTGACCGTTATCGTAGTTGACATTTACCGTGCGTTCAATTGACTGTTTTTCCACAATCAGTTTGAAAGAGCTTACGAACAATCAATCCTAAACGCGTCGCTCATTGTGTTTGGACACAAACTAGGACTTGATCGCAATCGAAGATGATCAAGAAAAAAATTGCCAGATACACGAATTGCGGAACTCTTGTGAATTCACATGGAATTCGTTTTGCTTAATCTCATGTTTCTTGGTCGCGAATCAAATCAGGATTTTCTCACTCGGACCTAATGATTTTGTGACGCCGCATGACATGCCTGTAGAAGAAGAAGAAGCAGAAAAAAATTAAGAAGATTTTTCAATTGCCGACTCGCCGTAACATATTGTGCATCTCCCACCCTCATAATATACAGTATCTTTTTTTTGTCTCGCCATTTCTGCTACCGATTTTTGTGGCCGAGCAATCGCCAGACACATTGTTATAACGCTGTTGTTGTTGTTCCCGTGTGCCACGGCTCTGTACCCCAGATGCCATGATGCTATATAGCCGATGAGGCAGGGTGGTGCTGGTGGTGGTGGTGGTGGGGGTGGGGGGCATCGAGAGACGCTGAGCTGATGATGGCCGCAGTGATACGGTGGGTTGGGGTGGTGGTGGTGGTGGTGGTTGAGTCTCTCTGAATCGGTGGAGACGGTGAGTCGTGACGAATGAGTACCGGGAAAGCGGACATCATCTTCGACGAGCCCCGACCACCGATCGACTTGTCAGACAACCGTGAGGCAGGCCATTTTTTGCGTCCATTGTCACTCGACAAATTCGGATGGCGAATCACTCCCCCCTCCCACACCACCAATACCACCACCATCACCCTTCCTCCCCTCCCCACCCTCTATACCTATGCACTGGGCACGAGGTGACTTGCAAAATAGAAATTAAAAAGAAAAATGCTGCAAAAAATGATTTTTTCCACCCTACCCTCCTCACGCCCTCACTCCCCCCCCCACCCTCCTAACTCCACCACCCACCTCCTCCTGTAGCCAATAGCATCTGGAGGCTAGGAAAAATAAATATGTTCGTGCATTCTTTATCCTACAAACGTTTTTCTTCTCGCCAGGCATAATGTGTGTGTCTGTAATAAAAGCTTTTCTTTGGCGAATTTCGACGAGCGAAAATAAATGTGTGGTTGTGTATTACACCGGCTATATACGCCACCATGTCGAACGTCCTGGCTATGGGCCCGCACTTGCCGAAACGTACAAATTTTCTTCATCTTCTTTCCCCCCCCACCTCCACCCGTCTCGGAATCCATATGGTTTGCCGTTGTCGTCTAGGCTTGTAAAACAGCGTCTGCGCGTCAGTGATAACCGAACTCTAGTCTACCTGTGGAGTGTGTTGGAGTTGCCAAGCCCCAAATAACGGTTCCACAAACTTGAATAAAGTTCACGTTAAGGTATTCGATATAATTTGAGCGCGAATAAATCAAAATAGCCTGGTGATCCTAACCCGACTTGCTTAGGGCGTAATTGAAGTAATTGAAATCACTAGTCGACGTTGGTTTCGATTTTCATGATTTTTTTGAAGAGTGTTGCGGACCACAGATTGGTTTCTTTGCTCTGTCATTCGTATTTATGTTCGCGAGGATCTATAGACAGGTCTTCATCCTGCCGGCTTTTCCCCCCACCCACCTATCCGTGAGCCGTGAGTGTATGGGGTGGCCTATAGGGGTCTCTAGTGCATGCGCACGGCAAACCAGTCTTTTTTTGGCGAAGGCACAAAGCGAGTTTGGTCGGGGTTTATTGTTTTACTGGACGATAAAACTTAACGGAAAAGTGATACGAACACGTTGGATGCCGGTGTCAGGTACATACAGTAAGGGGCAGGGCGAGAGAGAGAGAACGCGAGACATGGATAGGATAGGGACCACATTTAGATTTTTTTTCTTCTGTAGGGACATATTTGATGCAGAGCCACATTCAAAAATGTTTCACCTCACGTCAAATCGAACCAAGGGCTTAGCATTTAAAATGAGAAAAAATTGTGTCGTAAAAGATTTAATTTCTACTAGGTGCATAGTTGAACTCTCGTGGAACCTAAAAATCCGGTTCCTGTTGTCAGGTATCATGGCGCTCCCCCCCCATGTATCATTGACGGTGGCGATAATCTGCGTGACTTAGGTGTGTGATTTGTGAATCTGCCGACACGGGGACAACTCCGAAAGCTAAATTTCATTTGAGGGTGGTTACCGACAACTACAATCTCTTGTCGTGGTGGTGGTGTGGGGGGGGGGTATTTAAAGACGAGAGCCCCCACTCCACCACCACCACGTTTGACCAGCATCGCTATTTGTTTCCACCGCTCACACTTCAAACAAGTTTTCTTTGTTTTCTTTTCGTCAAGAATATTTTCAATTTACGACTCTTAAAAATAAGAAAGACTAGCTGTTTTTGTTTCTAGCGATGTCGGCTTGTACGAAATATCAATTGCTTCAATTTGAATTGAAATGTTTGCGAAGTGATTTATGCGAGACGATTGTTGACCTTTGACGGAACCGTGGGGGTAATTTATCTTCTTTTAAGATAAAGATAAATTAAATTATCTATAAGATACGTGCTGCCCCTAAACGCTCGCAATCACTGTCTGCAGCTCACCCGACATTATTTTCGACAATTATAAATTTAAGATATCTTTTTTTTAAAGCGAGTAATACGTATTTGACACAAGTTTGTTGACCATTAATCATTAATTTCCTTTTATTTAATCGAAATTATGACTTATAAAATTTATTCGGTGAAGTGAAAACAAAATGTCGTCTGATTTCCGACTCAATATCGCCGTCAAACTATACATGGGGATCTGAGAAATCTCTATAGATGTTGATTGCCCATTGCTCGTGTCGGAGAACATTAAGCCTGTGTGTGTGTGTGCATATGTCCATTGTCCAGTGCTCAGCGTCTCCAGATTAAGGTGGCAAGGAAGGTTAGCAAGCGGGCAGCGGCTGACCAAGACGCATCCAGAAGTTCCCCTCCGCCACCCAGCCACCCCCTTTCGGGAGTCGTCCAGAGCACTCCACCAAGTACATTAGCCAGCAATGTCAATTACCTGCCAACTGCAACTGACGGGGTGGCCCTGTGGGTGGGTGGGTAGGTGTTTGTGGGTCAGGGAGGCAATCAATATATTGACCACCCCTTATCTGGAAAAGGACAACTCCAAAATTAACACCTCGCTAGCCGCGAGCACCTTGGACGGCCGCATCCTCCTCAGACTAGGAGTTCAAATTGTCCTTATACAGAACGAGCATTTTGAGCGCTCAATTAAGATACTGTATTGCGTTGATGATTTGTCACACGATAAGAGAAAGTCCCGGTATTTAGGAATGACCGAAATTTGTTTGGCCGAATATTGAACAATGAAGTGTAATAATAATTTAAAAAACAATTATTTATGAAAACAGAAACCGTGCCCTCCAGCACCAAAACCTCCAACAGCAAAAACATTCAACCAAATACTCGTTAATAAACAATTTTTCCAAGACGTTGGTTTCTCTCACCGTGTGACTCATTTTCCTTTTTTCCCGCGCGTGTCTTTGACATTCTGAGCGCTTCTCGCAGCGTCTGAGTCGACGTAATCGTATCCGAATTCGCAAACTTAAAATTGTTGAACAGCAAACTGAAATGCCGATGAACTACAATATTCTCACCGTACTGCATCGATAGTTGAATTAAAAATAATCGTTTTCAAATTTTTGGTGGCAGGTCTGAGCAAGATGAGAGTCTCTCCTCTCTCTTTCTCCACAACCCCCCCGCCTCCCCCCATTCCTTCCTTTTTCCTCCGGCGACTGTCCATCCGTGGATCGCCTGATCCGTGGAGGGGAGGAGGCTCGATGGGAGAAGAAGGAAGGGGAGGGGGAGGGAAATGGGGATTTCTCCCGAATAAGAGCGGTGGACCATTAGCGCGACCGGTTAATGAATAGACGTCGGAAGATGCGCGCAGCAGTTTATTCCCGAGACAAGAAACGGCGCTCGCACTTTCTGTCGGTAATTAAGAAATTCGAGGTGACCATCAGTTAAATGGAACAGCCAACGTATTTACTCGTTCCAATGACGGCCGTCTGGTGGCGTAACGGTAGCAAAACATAGCTGAACTAAGAGTTTTCTCGAACACGCAACTCACCCTACATCACTAGGACACTTGTCACCGAGTTGGGCGTTTTTCATCGTGTTTTTCTTTTGTTTATTCAATTCGTAACTCATGAACTCATTCACCTTTGAATTTGCGGCTCTCCAGTCCAGTCCAGTGTAAATTTCATGGCGCTGCGTTACGTCGTTGGTGAGCTATATCGAAGAACAGGCAGCAAACCCATCACGTGCACTATTAAATTTGTCAAAGGAAGTCACTTGGCTGGCGGAGACATGAAACAGTCGCGTCTGTCATGACGTCGTATAGCTCTCATCAAAGTTCGCCCTCCCATGTTTCTCTTCTTTTTTTGTTATCCGCTAGGCGGTGCTGGTGACGACTTCATTTCGCGTTCTCGTTGTCATTTATTTTGGCGGCTGGCATGCGCCGTCGGCAAGCACTGAGACGTCAAAAGACTTATGTTTATCGGTGTTCTTCTCTCCTATTAACTCGACTCGCGAGCGTGTCGGAACGCTTATTCGAAGAAGAAAAAAATAGAAAGAAACTGCTTCCATTTTTTTTTTATCAAGCGCCATTTTTATGGACAACCGACAGGTGTCGCTAGTGTGTGTGTGCCTTGTCGGTTTGTCGCACCATCGACACTATACCCTGTACACCAGCAGGATATAAGTTCCCCAATTTATATTATGTGGCGGGGAGCATATCGGTTATACAAACCCATGGTTAAACGACTGGCGCGCCATATTGCATTTCGGAAGAAAGAAACCTCCTTGGGGACATTTTTTTATGCCCCCAATTTCTAAAAATTCTATATTTGTGAGTGAGTGCGCGTTTTGGAGGCGTTTCACGCGTGTGCATCTGTTTCACTAAATCGTCGTAAGAGTTCAAATGTTTTTCTTTCGGTCTCCTATCCTAAAAAAATCCCCCTTGTCTCGACCTCCCCTTAACGGAAGTTGCATTAAACGAGGCGTATATATATACACACACATAGACGAGGGGTGAAAGATCTCGAGTCGTGCGCTCGCGATTAGAGTCTGGCGTTCTTTATTTTAGAGAAAACCCTAAATTTTCCTTTTATTGCGTTGGTTGTAAGCTTATTTTGGATTAAAAATACTCTAGTCGTGAAATTCATGCGGAACTGACAAGTTTCGAATTTATAAATGAAGCAGCAGTAAAGTTACATTCATTTCTTTCGAGTTATTCGGTCGGGTTGTACATGCTGTTATAATCCGAAAAAAATGGCTTTGAAGAGGGGACACGACTTGGCTTGTTTCGTAATTTTGGGACGTGATTTGTTTTCGCTGTATGAATTAATTTTTTCAGATACACGAACATGAGTATTGTCTTCCTTGCTTTTTCAAAAATGGTGTTTCTCTAACTCGAGTGGAACTCTTTAAAAAAAAGTCGCCTACTCATTTTCTGGAAAGTTGTCGGTGAATATATTTCACCAGCTTTTAATACGTCGTCGTATCTCCCCACGGGCACGACAGGTGGCGCTGCAGCCAACTTACCAATTCATTTAACAATGTTGGTGTCGTTTCCAAGGACAGTCAAGAATTATTGCAGCTGCTCTATGTAATTACGAAATTGCGCGCACGATTTCGATCTCGAATAGATAAAAGATTTTTTTCTTCTTCTTTCCTGTCTCCGTTTTCGATTAGTTGACTTATCTCCAACCCGAAAAAGGACAAGAAACCTAGCTAATCAATTGGGAAGCCGCGGCCGTTGGTATTTTTTCTCTAGAGCCAGTTTGACAAACAAGCCGGCAATTGTATCGCCTTGATATTGAATGAGCGGGGGCTGCTTTGTCGACAGAAATCAAAAGTCTATCAGGTGAAATAGGCAACAAAAAAAAAAGTTCCCGATACAAGAAAAATATCTTTTGTTGATGTATTAAGTGACACACCCATGCTCAGCCTCTTCTAATATGTTCGAGATTGTTAGATGCTATTAAATCAAGTGACCGACAATTATCGTGACAAAAGAACTCATTTTTAAGATTTAAGATATCAAGGGGTAGAAGCCCAAGTGGTTAAGTTTTTCTCTTCATGAATTGAGAACAAATAGGTTTACTGGAAGTATTATTATAATACGGCACCGCTTGTCTATCCAATTTGCACTGCCCTCTGTCGGCGCGAAACAAAACCAAATGCTTACGTCACATTTTAAACGTGAATTTTTATACGTAACTCGAAAATTTAAAAAATCGATCTACATCATTCTGCCTTTCATCCCTTCATATAAATGCGTCTCAGAAATGCGTAATAAGACAGGATAAAAATTCATATCAGAGATTTAGAATGAGAAACCAAAATTCAGAAGAGCGCTTCTTTTTTTAAAGTCACTTGGTGTTTCTGTGGCAGATATGATGACACTTTGAGCATTTTTTTAAAAGATTTTTGTCTTAGCAATGGAGTCCGCCATTTCGTGGAAATCTTATTACCCGAGAGAGTATGTAACATGTACCACGATTGCTAAAACTTCATTATACAACAGGTATGCATGTAGTTCAGGTACTTACTATTTATTAAGCGTCAGCGATGTGAGGCGAAATGGCTGAATTTCCACCTTCATCAACAACCCCCTCCCCATCCCCCCTCCTCCTCCTCACTACCATCGAATGAAGCACGATTATTGTGAAGTGTTCCTGGGAATGGCGATGGCAAATATCCAGTTAGGACTGTGCGACGACTCTTGCCTTTCGAGGGACGCGAGAGAAAAACGCAGACGTTGGCCGATAGAGCGCGTCGTGATCGGAGCTGACAGCTTAACGAGTGACACGCTCTTCGTAATTCTTGCCTCGCAGCAATTTTCCTCATGATTAATGCGCTATTTTTGCCAACGCGCCTCATGAATTAGCGCCATATTTTTTTCTTTTCTGGAAAACGATCAGCCGACATTGTTTAGCGTGCGAAATTCATCCAATACCTTTTTTCTTTTGTCGCATTCAGTATCCGATATTTTAAACCTTACGCAATAAATAAAAAAAGAAAATAACTTCCATCAATTGCCAAGATCTATTAGCAAAAATGGACAATATACGAATACCAAGCCAGGAGCGTCGAAATTATTTTTTAAATATTTTTATAAAGTCGTCTTTTTCGGCGTATCGGTTTCGGACAACAGACGCTGTAACACAAACATCAGTTCGGCGCATTGTCCGCACCGCTCATCGTTCACCACTTTGATATTTTTAAAAAAAAACTTCCAGGAATCGAACTCGTACCTCCAACAAAAATAATATGGCACTAATTCATGAGGCGCGTTGGCAAAAATAAAAATGGTTTTTTATTTCTGGATCATCGGATCATCGGGATCATTAAAAATCATTTTTATTTGTACTCGGCCGGAATTCGAAACGGGACATTCTATAGAGCCAACCTTTTGTTACTGATAACGAATCATTCGCTCAATGTACTCAGCTTCCCGCCCGCATGACAGCCGCCATATCATCCGCGGGCGATACGCCTAGAAATACGGTCAACACTTTACGAGCAAGTAACATCTATACAGAGAGTAAATTCTGATAGCAATTTTTTTGTACCTATTCGTTATTCCGATTTCTTATTCTCGAAATTGTCATGTCTTTGTTTTCTTTTCAAGACCATTTAAATTTTCATACGCTTCCATTTACACTCCATATAGATTCGATGTCGAAGCAGATAAAGGTGTTTGTCTCCGCATAGAATGGCCTCTTTTGTGTGTGTGTCCCGTGCGCACACAACCCTATTCATTTGTGTTCTACACGGTACATGTACCGACCGAGTACATGTAATATATATAGTCGAGGCGTGGACGGGATTCAAAGGGGATTCAAACGACACTCCACCACACACACACACTTGTTATTCGTAATTCAGAATAATAAAAAATATCGTTGTCGACGCTGTTTACAAGCGTGTATTTCCCGTGACACGTACGGGTCGATTACAAATGGCCAGTTTTGAATGATTTAGACTGCGGCGGGACCGCATCACCCGTGCAAACGGGTAGCGATCACAGATAGGAGGAGGTGGGAGTTGGAGGGCGCCACGGGTAATCATGCGTGTCGTCATCCTCCTGTTACCTACCGAAGAATCGATTCCTTCACCAGCCTCGATCGACTCAGGTGGACTTCTTAAGACTACGGTAGAGATCACTAGAGCAGATTCGGAGCCTCTCCAGGGGTGACCCATTTTTACCTGTAACACCCCGGGATCCTATAATCGAGAGAGTCCGAGTCGGGAGTCGAACCCGGGACTGCCTGACTCAATTTTGGTTGGACAGTGGGTCTCAAGAGAAGAGATTCTCTCTAGGTTTGCTAACCGAGTGAAGATGTATAGGTTTATTACTGTCGCGTTTGTTCGCCACTGTTAACTATTTCAGCTCGTGGAGTTCCACGCTTTCATATAGTTTTTCCTAACAATTTCTCTTGACACAGGTGAGAACAATGAGTTAACTATTATATTATATATATGGTATGCTCAGTCGAACATCGTACAGGTCTGTCTGTCCGAGTAGACGGCGGTACAAAAACTAGTTTCACTAGTTCAACAAATAGCGGCACCATAATGGCAAACGAAACGAATATACACGATGTTTATTGGTTCATGTACAACGTGAACATCGATGATATATATATATACTTTTTTTAATACAACCCTTTCTAGAAAACGTATCTGAAGTCAGTATTAGAACTAAAAAGGTCAAGGACAGTGACGACGATTTAAAAAAAACAACTAAATAATGGATTGAACGATACCCACTGACACGGTTCACCATTAAAACTACACAAAAGCTGGTTGTGGCAATTATACATGTTTTTAATTCGTGTTATAATTGTATGTGCGTGCATATGAAGGTCAGGTAGCCTCCTCAGTTCCCTGCTTAGACGATATCAAATGTTAAAAATTGAAAATGCCAAATTCCACGTAAATAAAAATGATTTAATGTATCCAGAATTATCTCCATGCAATCTGAGAATTTTGAAATTATGTTTGAGACGATGAGTGATTTCAAAAAGTAAAATTCAGTCCGAAGAATAAAAAATCCAAAACAGTACCCCAAGCCTGACGAGGATATTGTGGTATAGTTCAGAATTAATTGGAAGGCTCCTACAAATAATTTAAATTAGCTCATAAAAAAATATTACAACTTCATAATTGTGGGAGTTTTTAGTTGTTTCAACATTCCGAGGAGTAAAAAAGGTGAGAATGACGCAATCAAGCTTAATTAAACATTGTTTCTGTTTATAAAAAGTGGTTCTATTGAGGTAATTACTTAAAATGTAGATGTTAATGGTAGTAGCAAGATGCATGACCGTCTTCTTAGAAGTAAAAAGAATAATCAAAGATGTGTACTATAGCTAGGAAGCTCTCTATCTCTCGGGATTTCTGGTGTGGTGTACATACAGAAGGAAGGCATTGAGTGCGTTTCAAAATCACGATACGGAGGGAAGCGAAATTGGAGGATTCTGTTTACGTTTCGGACGCGAAATTATCTCTCGAAAAATGCCGTTTTTTCGCAATAACTATTCCTAGCTCGTGGAAAAAGGAGGACACAGATGGCCTAGTTATGCACCGCACGTCGCCTATAGTACACCTAATCTCTCACCACGCATTCGAAATTTTCCTGTTCGTGTCACACACAAACTTGTTTTCGGTAAAGCCAAGTGTCGGCTCATCCTGCTACAGCCGACGACAAACAATTTTCTAGTTGTCTAAACGGACTGCGCGATTCATATTAAAATATATAAAATCTGTACATCCAGATGATAAAGTGAAATAACAATTTTTCAAAAACTGGTTTTCATTACCAAGATCTTCGTCTTCATCGTCTGATCAGCCTCACAACCAACTACACACTTAAAAAAATGTCTCATTTTTAAGACATTTATTGTCTTTTGAGATGTGGAAAAAATAAGAGAAATAAAATGTCTCAAATTGAAATTCTCTCATTTTTAAGACAATTTGTCGTATTAATATATCTCGTTTCCCTATAATTTAAGACAATT
>JAQGBY010001320.1:0-30443 GCA_034698785.1 Mycogona germanica
TCTTGGATCAGCGTCCAGCTATCATTGTCATCATCGATATATAAAAATAACATTGGCGTCTCCACATCACCTAAGAATATTTTGAAATGATTATATTTTTATACTATCTAGCTTTATGTCTTCATTTAATCTCACCCTTTATAGTCAAAATATTTTTAACGACTGTCGCGCCCCCTGGTGACACTGACGTCATTAATGAGGTGGAGGACGGTATGAGCGTCGTCGGTACAGGCGCAGACCGCACCTCTGTACACAAAACAATGCACGCGCGCGCGAACCATCTCACAAGAGCCGTGGCACCACCTGGGGAGGTGGAGGAGGGAGATGGGAGGGGGTCACCGGCCGTGGAGAAGATGAGGTGTTGGGGGTGGAGAGGTGGAAAAGCGTCGACGTCGACGAGGTGATAATGCGTATACGAGGCTCGCCACCAAGCCAGGGCCATCTTTACACAAACAAGTGGTGGCCCTGGGCACAGGAAAGGTCACGGTTGTCCTCCCCCCCTCCCACTCCCTCATCCTTCCCCTTTCGTAACTTGTCCGGCGAGTCATTAGCGAACCATTATACACCTGCCTGGCGAAATTTTCAGATTGCTTTTATTCTGGATCTCCGCGCTTCTCGCCGCACGACAGAGAATGACGACTTTGGAATTTCAATGCGCGTCAAACGACATCATTTTTTTTAAAAAACCACTGTGCCGTCATCGTATGAGTTCCCCCTTCGCAGTGACTGCCCCTTAGCATATCGCCACCATGACATGCACGCACATTAAATTCCCTAATAGTTAATCAAAATTTGTAATAATTATTGACTGTACGGACATATCCTCTGTGTTGAAATTTTTAAAAATCTTTACCACGGATCTTGCTACCAATCCACCTACCTGGAAGGAACGGGCGCCCTGGTCAACCGCCCACGCGGTTCCACCCACCACCGTACGAGGCACCATCAAGAACAAGACCGAAACCGAAGGCGGGAAGAAAAAATCAGGTGGAGAGATAGATGGGCGGAGGTGGTGCGTTGGGGAAGGGGGTAGGGGACGGCAGTGACGGTCCTGGCGCTTTCGGCCACCATCACCAAACGCCGCCGTCGCACGATGGGGGTGTGAAGAAGAAAAAGAGGCTGGCGAATTCCGATTGACGAAAAAATAAATTAGGCGAGAGAGGATTGGAGAGTGGGGGTGTTGTGGGCGAGTGGGAGGGTGTCGACGTGGCAAGTTGGCGAATCTCATTTGTTATAACCGGCACCAGCACCACGTGGCGGTGGCGGCCGGCGACACACCTGTCAAGGCGAGGCCCAACGATTTGGTAAATTAAAGCCATTAGCAGTGATTGGAAATAAAAACATGTTATTTCCTCATTGATCCCTGGTGTCACCGAGACAAACATTAGATCAAGCCTTCGCACCTATTTCGTGGGTGATGGGTGTTGTTCTCGTCTACATTGGCCCAAAGTTTGGGTCATGACTCCAGTCACTCGATGCAACCCCCGAAGGGGTGACCCGGCAATTTTGTCTAGCCTAGGCTTTACACCTATAGGAAGGGTTTTTACGTGTACTTGACAGACACAGATCTCACGGCTTTATTGACAACCCGAATGAATTTCTCTCGACCGAAAAAAATTAATGTTTGCTCGTATTTTTAGCGCACAAACGAGAAATAGTAATAACACGCTAAAAATCAAGCCAATACATTTCTGCATCATCAATTCCACAAACAAGACGTACATGACCACTCTTCGCAAAACAAATATAATCGTCATGCCAAGGGTTAACTAATTATTTATTTTATTTATTTATATATGTTTATATTATTTATATTTAAATATATTTGTTTAGTTAGTTTATTCCAGTTCATGTTGGTGAGGTTCAGGGCAAATGTGTCGTAACAGGTCATTTTCGTCAACGTTGGATGGGAATATAAAAACGTAAGAACTATGCAAGAAAAATATAAAGGGAGAATGACAGAATGGATTGGTCGAGGAGAGGTGGGATGGAGTAGGAGGAATCCAGCGATACAAAAATGATGGCGCGAGTGGGTAGGGGCTGGAAGCGTATATGAGCAGAGCTTGACACTCGCTTAATCAAGAACAAATTTGTTTTTGGTCTTTTTCCGTTCGCAAAATCAGTTTTTCGTTCAACCAATTTGTCTTTGAGCGTTTACACGCTGTGTAACGGACAGAATCATTTGTTAGCCCACGGTCGCAGCCCCCCCTATATTACCTCTGTCCTTGACAGTTGTTGGTCCCACTGGTGACGCCCCAGAGGTTCGTTGATCGACAATCGGAGAACTATCGAACCATTGATTACATCGTCACATCAGCCTCAGGGGAAACTGGATCCGACGATCTGAATCCAAAATGGGTTAAGAATAAATCACGCTTAAATTGTAGCTTGCCCCTCGCATCATCGACTAGCTTCAATCGGCGATCGACAAAAATTGTTTCCCCGTTATTCCTTTCGGCCGCCTTTCTCAGAAAAATAAAGAAATTTGGGAGATAATTTGGCGCAGACACCAAAGTATATGTGCGCAAGACTATTTGCACTAGGTTAATGGACAGTAATTATTTTGTCTACCCATATGATATGCTCTCACCCATATCGAATAAAAACCCACCGGCGAAAGACGCACGAAAAACACGCGTCAAACGTCTAACGGGGAAGGAGTTAGGGCTGTACTTATGCGCATGCTAATCACGTATGCAAATGACTTGATAAATCATGATCATAGATCGACCTACGTCAATTCGCTTGTCGTGTACAGCTTCCAGCCATCCAAAAAACGCCAATTACACATTTTTTAAAACATGGCAGCCCCGCGAAATACACTGCAACAGGAAATGTGTTGATCGCGATTATATACATATGTATACAGTATATCAATTAACTCATAACCAATTCTTTGAAAAAATGAAAATCGTTGCGAACGGTCGAAGAGAATTTCCAGGGGAAAGTGCCACTACTGTACACGATGATAACAGATAGTTTATGTCTTTACTCATGCCCATGTATTTACAAACCCTCCGGAACAGCGATATCCGTGAGATGGTCATGAAAATAACATGTAATTTAGCCAGGCCAATCTACTCGTAAAAATGATCGCCAACGATTTTACTTTATTGGAACGGGCTGACTTTAATTTAGACGCCTTCGCCTTGCAGTAACCATGCAACAAGTCCTTTCTTTTCGCTTAGAAGAACTGGACAATAAGACAATGACGTCAAATAGAAAATACACATTTGAATGAAACAAAATTCATACCGCATGCAGTGAAAAGCTCATACAGAGTGCACATGTGGAGAGAGTCGAGCGTGCACCGAGTTGGGACACGGCATAAATCATGGCCTGACTGACCACCATCAGATTTCGCGAAGCGGAACCGGACACTGCGGCGTGGTGGCTTTGGGCGTGGCGCGTTTTAAAACTTATCAGCAAACAGATACGCTATCAGAGAAGAACAACAGATGTGACTTTGTGTGTCATCTTAAAAAGAATGGTGGTCGGGGGAAGTTGACAATCGTCTACTGTTTCTTGTCTTTTAAAAACAAACAAAAAAATAAGATTTTTTATATACACTCACGTATTTAAAAAAAAAAGTAATTTAGCTAAAAGCATGCTAGAAGCTAATGGGCAGAGTGACTGGCGAGGCATACATGTACTGCATATTACATTATATATATTCGCGACAGAGAGGCAAAGATGCCAAGCAAAAGACATGGCCCATCGTCTCCTAATACTTCAATATTATAATGACGAGCGAGATAGAGAGTGCTGACTGACATTGCCGAGAGAGTTGTGTGTTAAATGTCTTGGGGTACAAATGGCACTGGCAATCTAGATTACTCATACACGCTCGGTCAAACCCTGAGACTTCTCTTCCTCCCACCCCCAACCAGCGCCATCAACCATCACGTATACATTGCGTAGACCTACACAGAGCCCGAACGAGAACCCCTCCATGGAGCTCCATTCGTTTCGTCAACAACAATGTATCATTATGTCTGGCGTATGCTAATGCGACACATTCGCCGAGCCGGCGCATATTTGTGTACGGTGTACGCTGGCATATGTGTGTGTGTATGCGGACGCGGACCATCTTGGGGGTAAAGAGGATGGCGCATATTTGTCTTAACTCTGTTGCTGGTTCTAATGGCTGTCGTGCATAACAGTTGCAGGCGCCCCCTTTCAACGTTCCAGAGAACCGTTCGAGTTCTATGATACTATAGATGGAACTTTCGATAGTTTTCTTGTGAAAGATCGCCCATTAGGAGCTTTCAGCGCTCCTGACGTGACATTGGGATTCGGCGGACTTAGTGCCACAACTGCTAACTGCCATCGTCTGTCAAACGACGAAATACGTTCCACCTAGTGATCAAGCCCAGATCCCATATGCTGAGCCCTCGTTTGCTTTGATTTGGATCTGTATTAAGAAGTTGCCTTTCAGTTAAGATAACTATGTTAATCTCTTGCCGTTCTTTTCTTCACCGTTCGCTACCTGGGTTGTTCAGGTGTTAGTGGTGAGCCAGCTCGAGATTTCGAAGAGAAGGTGAAGGGGCAAACTTTTAACAAGGGTATTTTCTTGGATTCTTGACGTTTAACTTTGTGTGAGCCCCTTAGATCCAAGTGATCATTTTGAACTTTCCAGTAACGATCCAGTAATTCGGTTTCCTATTATTACTTATTTCTTTTAAATGCATATGAAATATACGATGAGTACAACATTTTCTCCAAGTCTACGAGTTTGAACCTCAGCCAATTCGGACATCGCCCAATGAGAAAAGACTGATGCTTCGATTGTTAACGTTGTAAATAATAACACTTTCTACGTTCTTCTACACACTCAAATAAAGCGATGAAAACTCGTTGCATTTTTGTATCGGCTAAACTCCAATCTGTAGAAATTCAGCTCAACGCCATCTAGCGGACAAAATCAGAAATTAAAAAAAAGAAAATCGTCCCTACTATGCCGATTGCTATCAACTCACAAGTCGCAAATGTTGATGGGATATAATATTTCTCGGCAGATAAATCACTTGATCACTGGGATGGAATTGTTACGGACGGCCATCCATGTAGCTCGAAGGTGAAACATGGGGCACTCCGTTTGACATAAGATAAAAGGAAGGAGGACGGGGGGTTCCTCATACAAAATCTTGCGGAATCTTATTTTCTTGGCGGAACCCCTAAGGCGTCCCCTTCTCTAACCAACGCGATCTGGTGGAGTCGGCGGTTTGATCGATTAGCGATCGTTCATCATTCAAATACGTTTCAAAGTCAAGACTGATTAGCTGGGTTTAAATGGAGAGAGAGAGAGATGGGGGATGGGGGAGTTCCGAGATGCAAGTGAAACGGAGGGGGAGCATTGTTGGGAAGAGGTAGATGAAATATGACATTTAGAAGAAAAAGAAAAATGCGCGGAGGCTGCAAAAAATATTGTGTGGGTTTAACTCCGGCAATCTTGCGGTCATCGTTTGTGTGTACACCACTGACGGAAGGAAAATGCGCATTTTGAACAAGGGCTTTTGTGACTCCCCTTTTAAAGAGGGTTTGCAGTCGGGGTTTGATTGAACTGTTGATTCAGTAAAGTCTACACGATGAAAACCGGGCATTTCGATGCTGCATATATTTGCAAGGTTTGCCCAGTGCTGATGCGATTAAAAATACAATGCAAAGAGAGTATTATCATCAAAAATGCTACGACTTGTATTGCGACTGACTGTGACTCGGCGGTCCCGGGTTCGATTCTCGGCGCGGGGTCTCGATTATTCAATCATCCCGGGGTACTGGTGAAAATGTGTCCCTCGCATAGTACTGCAGCACCAAGAAGTATTTATGGTGGTGACGTCACTATCTAGTTATATGTGTTATACACTGAGTACATGACGACACAGTGGCATCACATCGAAACGATTGTCCACGTTGACCTTTCACGAACTGTCAATTTTTAGTTTTCTATTTGTAGTTGTCTTTGTGAATTCGTTTTGCTGAACTTTTGCTTACACTCTTAAGAATGACGCACTACATTTTTAGCCATGCACGGGGTCTGAACAACCGTGACTAACTGTGCTGGGAGAACTTCTCACTGTCTCCCACGTGTTGTTACATGCAGTACTGCTCCTCTCATGGCTGCGTTTTACCTTTACTTTAGTTAAATTAGCGGTCGGTTCTCGATGTCACATTGTCCTCCTCGCTAGCCCGTGGCTGTCAGGCCCACGACCACTTGGTGGCGCTGCCAGTCTAGGTTTAGATATGAGGTGGCCAACGGCGGCCGCCGCCATAGAAAAGGCCGAGTGACATCTTACATAGGTTTTAGCAATGTCTTACATTCCAGTCATCATGTGGAGGTCATTTAAGCCGGGGCCCCCCGTGGACCTGAATTTGTCTGCCCCGCGCAAACGGTGCGGTTCTCGTCGCGGGCTCACCCTCGGTCCCCATATGATGGTCGCTCTCGTCGTCGTACCAGTGGACTTATGCACAGGGCACCCTTCACCCACCCACCCACTATACCAGAGTTCGTTTTGCCCAGGATGCAGAGGAAGAGACCATAAACCATAGGTGTCAAGTGGGCAATATGGGAGGGGTGGGTGACCGGCGTTCGCTGGGCTCCATCCACTAAACCGGCAGAGCCTTCCCTCCCCCCCTGTGGTGCTACCTGACTTTTGTTAGCCCCAAACTGTTAGTCACTGTCACTGTCGCGCGATTATAATACCCTTCTCCCGAAAATCTACTCGGACATGGTCCGTGCATCCTGATTGTATGTGGCTTAAAATTCTTGTTTGGGTGTCCCGATACTTGTTTTATAATAAAAATATCATGATGAAAAAATCATACCAAGGGTCATCGTATTTGAAAGGTCCATATCGATTTTCGCGGCTGACACTTCTAGTCTTGACGATTCTCGGAAGAATGCAGATTTTTCTGTCGTTCACTTCGTTTTCATACCTTTTGGTGTTGCCAGAAGTAGCGATGTCAGTACAACCTTAGCGGCAGATTGAGATTCTCCATCCAAATGTCACTGCAACTATTAATGGTGTCACTATCGATATCTCTTCTCATAGCTGGATATGAACTGAGTGCTTCAACTAAAAAATGGGAAACTATACTATTACATTTCCATTCCAGAAAAATGAAAAAAAATACAGTTTCTCTTGTCGGTCGATGAATTTCTTTCTTTGCGATACGGCTTGTGGTGATGCTTTTATTTTCATTGACCCTGGCCTTCCTTCCTACTTGTCCCCCAAAAGCCCTCCTCTGGTGCCAGGATCTCTCCCGTGGTCAGTAACTTCCACTTTTTTTCTCTCCATTACTTCCAACTGCGAATTGTCTGTCAGTCAGCCACGCGCTTAGTGTCGCTCTCCTCCACGACCCCTACCGGCCGAAAGGTATTTTACAATGTTCTTGGAGAAGGTTGGTCAGAGGGGAGGGTTAGGGCACACAGGTACAACGCGGGGTTTCCCCTCTAGAGCTAGGCTTCCTCCACAGTGGCAACAGTTTTTCGCAGGAAAGAGATGCTATAGAGGTCAACAAGAACTCGTGCGTTCTGCCAAGATTCGAGTAATTTATAAACGCACAGATCGAATAAAGACTAATGCGTTTTTGCTCGAAATGTTAAATTTATTTTGTGCTCGGTAGGGTATTGACATAATTGGTAGATAAACTAATGCGTTTCATTTTTAAATTATACACCTGTATTGTAATGGATAAATGTAAATTTGAATGCGGCGCATCAGGTAAAAAATTATGTAGCCACTACAGAAGAATGTTTCATGAAAATCGACTAAGACTTCGTCGGTTTCTGCTGAAGAATATGTGGACATTGGTTAGCAATGAGTAAGAGTCCATTCAAACGCGTCCGTCAAAAATCAACCGAACATCGTACATCAATTGTCCACAGCAGCCCAAATTCGCAAACGCTGTCCGATCAGTTTCAAGAAGTTCGTGCTGCACTTAGCATTCGGACTCGCGCCAGTCTTAATTTTAATTGTTAGTGGGCAGTCGACTAATGGAAAATCCAGGTTCATTGCTGAAGGCGGCTTGTGGCATTCTTCCAATGGCGAGTGCATATTCTAAAATGGATGGACTTACGTATCTTGCGGAAGTTAACGAAAGCTCAAACCGCCTAATCTGTGACGAGCTTCCGCAAAATGGAGTCCAAAAGTAGAGTAGCGAAGGTAAATGCACACCGATGAATACAAGGAGGTCTCAGGAGAAAAAATTTGAGGGCGCGATGATGGTCATTCCGCAGATGAACTGCATGTGCAGCTCGACTGGTCGAGCAGAAGTGGCACCGGTCTCACACCCAGCGAGCAGATATCATGTCGGGAGGTGGTACAGGTCTCTTTGAAGTTCGCTCACAGGTGACGGCAAAAAAAAATTGGAGGAACGAGAATTTCCGGCAAATTAACAAATTAGGCGATCTACCAGAGAAACTTTCCTCTGCGCCGGTGTTCCCTCTAAGCCGAGCACAAGAAAGTCATTCGGCAATAAATACTACAAGGGCAAGAACAAAGGTGGTTGTGAGTAGAGACGAACTAATTGAAGGTACGTACTTCGTGCTGCATCCTCACACAAACTTCACCGCATGAGTTCAGACAACGAATTTCGAATTGCCAATAGAAAGTTTCGAAGGCCTAGGTCTGGAATTGATCGCGGGTTCAATTCCAGTATGAGAAATCCTCATACGTACGCTTTAATTCCTTCGGAATGGAAGAAAAACCGTAGAAAGCATGTTTCAACAGCGACAGTATTTAGAATACGATCGTTGTGTAGTGAGGGTCCCTTGAAAGTAGCTGCACGTCGGAGACCCGCTATATATAACCCACCATGTAAATGAGAGAACAGGTCCAAGTGTTTTCGTTTCTTAACATTAATGCACGCACTTCGAAACGGTTTTTTTTTTCTTCGCCTAAAAAAAATGGTGTCATTTACAAAAGGGATACGTACAGCGTGTGTCTTTTCGTGACTGTAGGAACAACAACAAAATGAATAATAATAAAAATAGCTGCCGCGTTCCAGGACACATGCTGTCAGATGCATACAATCCCCTACGCGTGCATAAAATCATGCGTATATCGGCTCGTATACACATTTAAATAATAACGGCACGCCGACGCTGCTACAGGAACACACGCGGAAAGACTAGTCGTTCTACAGTGAACAGAAGCGGGGGCTGTGGGATTGGGTCGCTAGTACAGTGCATACGTTTGCATGGGGTTCTATCTGTCCTCCCACCCCGCATCACGGCGACCAAAGTTGTTTGAAGGAATTTCGGTTTACCATACATCGTGAATGACCTGCATAAAATAAGACGTGGACGCTGTTCACACGCCGGTCTGATCATATATATACACACAAACACGATCGCCTTCGATTTCGGTCAATTTTACCTGCTTCTCATCGAACAGGAAATTCGCGGGGTCATCACCACAAAATTTACCTAGAGTCGACTCCATTTGAGAGCGACAGGACGAGAGAAAGAGGATGGTGTGCCGCTTTATTTTGCCATGTATTTCAATGGGGGGACCGATGGTGACGGCGCTTTAGTTCTGCGCATTAGCTAGTTGGCTTCCACTGAGACACATTGGCAGAATGAGAAGTGCCACTTATTCATGCGTATGTTTCAAAAGAGTGATAGTAAAAAATGTTTCCGTACCGAACTTCAGCTAGAAATAACGGCGCAGCAACGCTAAGCCTGGTGTCGTCCATTTTACAAATAAAATCAGACATAATAGGATGACCATTGTCCACATTCGTCGAAGTGGAACGCATTATGGAATAAAAATTAAGTTTCACTTATATATAGGATTCGCAAACAAAACCACCACGTATCAAAACAAGTGACGTCATCCTCGATTTCATCCTTACGAAATTTCCAGACAGTCGCGCATAGAAGACATACTTAGCCTAAACTATTTTGAGGGTCAGACTTGGATGACCCGCATACCACACGGGCGCAGATAGCGCCTACGCCAATGGAATTTTATTTCGTTGTCACGAAGGCGCGACCCCCAACAGAGAAAAAGTGGCACATTTATTTAAGTGTCTCCTTCTAATTCTCATCAACAGATGAAAAAGGTCGCTCGGGTTAATCCCATCAGAAGATGGTGGAAGGGGGGAAGGTGGTCACCTTGGGCCATCTAGTAGGACACATGGCCACCGTCTATCGCCATGGAGACGACTTTAAACAAATGTAGTGTGCGTTCCGGATCCACAAGGTTGGTCCTCACCACCAATCGTTCAGCGGCAGACCAAGAGACGTCAGTCAGTTAAAGCAGACACGTTGTGCGAATACAGCACAAAAGAAAATAAAGAGATGGAAGAAAAAACTATTTTCCATTTGGAACACCTTTGCTGTATGTCATTAGCGTAAAAGGGACGAGACTGTGCAACCGGCTGGCGAAGCTTTCGCACTATCTTGCCTAGTTTAATTTCGTTTTTACATGCATTGGACCCGTTTGGAACCGACTAGAGTCGTTCGGGAATTCGTTAATATTCTCGGTGGCAAAATCAAATATTGATTATTTGGTACGCTGGCTCGTCTTGCAGGTGGTTCAACTGCGGATCCTCAGAGAGACACGAGCGTCAAGTGTACTCGTCGACAAAAGTGTGCCAAATTATTAATACCAAATAATTATAACATAGGCTTCTTGATTATTATTTTATTATTATTATTTGCCGAAAAAAGCCAATCAAATACTAATTGCTTCTAGAAACTGTGATTTAAAACAAGAGCAATATTTTTTGTTTCTTCAAGATATCACAATTACTTGAAGAAAATAAAAATTAAGAAATTATTTTTGGTATGAATTTTCATTAAAGAGACTATTTTCTTTCAGTAATTTTTTTTAATGATCAGTGCGGCTCGGGGCCGGTTTCCCACTGGTGACCAAATGCAAAAACTGGCACGTAATTTCTAAAACATTCAGTGGCACACATACGAGAGCGTACGTAATACCTGTGCCGCAACACAACCAGCCAGTCAGTCCATGAACACAACTCCGACTAAACGCGCATATAAAAGCGCGATTGACAAAACCGGCGTACATTTTAGGCCAAACGTCACTCACAGCAGGAAAACCTGAAATCCGGAGAGTGGTAATCAGCATTTTTTTGAACCGGTGGGAGGCGAAGATGGAGGAGGTGAGATGGGGGTGGGGGTGGGAGAATCACGTGACCACGATGACCCATTGTGAAACGCTGTGCGGAAAGTAGCGCGGACACACTTTAAACGGGACGAACGTAAACAAACTGTTCCCCCCGGACCATTGCTGCCAGATATTGTGAGAGAACTGTGAAATGCAATTGTTGGCAAAACGACTTTTTTTTATTAAATGATAATCGATTTGCCTGGGTATAATATTCAAGTAGGCCGATCATCCATCAATTCACTCTGTACGGTACAATAGGAAACCAGTTCCCTGCGAGACATAAAAGTTAGTAGAAACAGGTGAGCATCGCTGATTAAAAGAAGCTGTATTCGATTGGCAGAGCTCTCATGCATCAGGTGCAGAGCAACCATCCTTCAAATCCTCATTTTCCAGAATCGACAACTGGGATTAAACATAGCCGCGGGACCAACCAACTGCACAAGGCAATTATCGGCTTACAATGCATGTATGTAAACGATGCATGCAAACAGCCAATAGATAATTCTTGAAGCTGACTAAAAAGCTCTGCAAACGATGCATGCTCTCACCACACATACGCAAGAGAAAGAATAATATTAAAACAAGTCCCGTCACTCAAGCCGTGTTCCCATTTCTGTTAGAAAATAAAAGACCGTACAAATATCGCTACATGTTCATTTGAAAATAAAAGACGGCAACAATACATTGTTTAACGTATCACTTTAACACGCTTCAACTAGGTTAATTCTCCGGATATAGCCACTCAAATCGAAAACACAAACGCAAACTCAATAAATGAGTATGGAAAACCGCATAGGCTCACAGTTAAACAAGACACCAAGGCCAGATATTCGAATTCACTGTCGCAAAAAGAAATTGCGTTAATCCATGAATTAAACAGTGGACCCACTGAAACACGAACACGTTGGTGACAGTGCTTTCAGTTTCTAACTCGAATTGAAACATTCTTTTAGGACGCGACTGACAGATCCTGGTTGCTGTAGCTGTGCGTACGTGTATTGCTCCCCTGATGAATCAATTAAGGCTCCATAGGCGTTGACACCGCGAGTCCAAATGAATTTGAAAGAGAATAAAAAAAACTGTTTGCATAAAAAATAATGTGCTGGGACAGACGACAAATGGTAGTTGGTGACTCGGCGCAGGAAGGAAATAATGAGATAAGGTTTTTTATTTCACGAAGAAAATCACAAACTCGATCGAGTTATTACGACGCTCGGTCCATGCGATACACGAAATGTTCCCAACCCCGAATCTGACGCCGAAACCCCTTTACAATAAAAATATAATAACCAGGCCGTGTCGGGCCACGTTCATTAGCATAACGAAATCTCGCTTCCTCCAGTCCCCCCACCCACTTTCCCCCTCCACCCTCCGGCCCTCATTAGGGAGTAGCTTCCACACATTTACGTTATCTCGACAACATTAAACCTTTCACTAATGCGTCGTAATGACGGAGTTTGCATGTGTGGGCTATGCTCGGAAATATACCACTATATTCGCGCATCTAATTAAAAAGAATCTCCGAGAAATGACAACTTCAAGACATCCCATCTGAGTTTATACTGAACGAGTGTGTACCGGTACATACATACTGAAGTGAGCTCGATTTGCACGAATGTCTCAACGCATCAACCACGACAAGACAATTGCAATGAAATAATTTTTTTTTTGTTTCCAATCAACTGTAGTTTACCGCACTACAGGCTTTACGTCCCCCTCATAGTGCTTATGCACTGTGCGAGGGGGAACGACCAGTACCCCGGGATCGAAATTTTCGAGAGCCCGCGCCGGGAATCGAACCCGGGACCGCCGAGCCACAGCCAGTAGCAATACCGACTGGGCTACGAGTCGTACAATTGATTACTGGTCCTGTTGATCATAGACGCCAGCATAGAGTTCGATTTGTAAGTGGGCATATATTGCTCGAAGTGTAAAGAATAAACTTCAAGGAAGGGGGAATGATAAGAAATTGAGAATTCTTGAATGTCAGTGGCGATGTCCAAGTGAAACAGCATCTGTTTTGATGAACGTCCTGCGTTGATGTTGAATGCTTGCTTGAGTCATATTTGGAAAGCATGCGACACGGGTGCTTAGCTGGTTTCCAGGACATCGCCACACACATTCGTGGAATAAATATTTGCAGATAATATTATTATACCATGAGACGGTGGTGGGGAAAAGCTCCGCAGTACTCGTAAAGATATTTGCACAGGGAACTACGAGGCACAATGGGGTTAACCGACATTTAACATTTCAGGGTACAGTCAGGTTAGATCTGGATCTTATATAAATTCTCCAAAACACTAGTTCGGCTTCTATCACACATTTATGTGCCGTACGCTTGGTGAACAGATGGTAATATTACGCATTACCCTTCTCATTTCCGAAAACACATATTTGCATCCCAGATTATCACTAGATAGCGCATCGAAGGCAGAAATAAAAAGAATCTAGGATCCAGGAAAAGACCTGCAACATCGTCAAAGAAAACCACACGAATCGCAGTGTCTATGGTGCTGCGGACTGCCAATGTAGCGTGGCAGCACCAACACCTAATTGAAGAGGATTTAGCAAAAACCGTACAGTCCCGACTCATTTGCGCATTTCTGTGTCGAACCGTTTATCCGCCAAATAGGCTGTTGTTAAGGGATCAGTCGTCAGACGTATGATCAAGTAGACCGCGTCGTTCGAATACGATTGATAGAGAAAAAAGGCTCCCCACGGAAGATCTATGAAAGTTTGACGGAACATAATTTTCGTGTCAATGTGCAAAATACTCTGTATATTTTTTTTCGTGCATGCAAGGACAGCAACTAACATACGCGTGTACAGGTAACGTAGATCGCAAATGCTGTCTACGCATGCGCGGTTAAATAACGGGTGATGGTGGGGGAGTCACGCTTTCGTATACGTCGACAACCGAACAAACACATTCGGCGAAAATCTAGCGGCTTTCTAATTAGCCGTTCTTCACTTAACCGAATAAACAACTTATTCATTTTTTTTTGCGCGTCTTCTAATCTGAATGCACATATATACGAGTGGCTCGCAACACAACCACACACACCACCGACTAGCCTACTTCAACCGTGGTCTTTCTGTTGCACCCCCTCCCTCCATCACTCTCCACCCACAACAACAAAGGTCGTGGCATCAGCGCTAAAGCAAACAGAATAACTCGCAGAGAGTTTCGAAAAAAAAAAAGAATTTGTCTACCTGGTTTCAAGTTCCAAAAGCATAGAATTTGATCGCGCGCGCTTTAGCAGAGTCGACTAACAAAAGATGGAAAGGGGGTTAGGGTTGCCCTGTTGCCCTACAACTCAAGCCAGCGTCGCAGGTACAAGTAAGGCGCGAAACTCGATCCTAGTTGCAACCCTCCCATCCGCCTCGCAGCATCAGACAATGCGATCGCGTCTCGGGTGCTTAGAGAGGGATGTCCCGTGGAGTCCAAACTTACAGTTGGAAAAAAGTTGGAATTTTTTTCGGCATCTTCCGATTCCGTCATTAGTACAGGTATATATAAGTGCAGTATAATCGGTGAGAATAACTTTGCCAGATTCTTCCAGCGACATCTAACAACCAAATCTACACACTCGCGGTTTTGTTCTGTAATCATCTTCTACAGTGACCTTGCCAAAGAGCACCCCAAATTGCAGCCATTTTGTTTCAACACTTTATCTGTAATCAAATTACCTGACCTCAAAGTTTCTTAATTCTACGGAACAGTTGTCGGTTATATTAAATTTTAATAACCAATATTGAAGGTGCTGTGAAACACGCCGAGACAGATGTAGAATAAATGAAAATACACTAATTCCAAGGAAATGGAAACCAGTATAACATTTCCTTGGAATTAGTGTATTTTTATTTAATAACCAAATAAATAATTTACAATGTATCGTTTTGCCGGAGAAAAAAACTATAGAACAGTAAAAGGTGATTAGTGCGACAAATCAGAGTAACGATTGTAGTCAGATTCTGTGAAGAATTGAAATCCCCTCGCCATTCAACACCCCCATCCACACACACACAGACACAGCGTTCCATTCCAGGCTCCTCTGCATTTCATGGTGTCGGAAGTATTTTATTTATTTCGCCGCTTTAAAGTCGTGTCACGCAGATTCGTTTACAAATGCTACGCCAACAAAATATTTATACGCACGTAATTTTAAATGATCGCGGCAGAATGATTAAATTATGTTCGAATGTTAGTGATGTTTGGTCACGACTTATTTCTGCAGGTGCAAATTACTCGCATTAGCGAACAAGGTCAGCCATTACGATGACCGGCAAGACTTACTGTTACAAAAGAATTGATCCGCTCTTGGACAACAAAATCTCAATGGACAAAGATTCTAAAAAAATACATGCGAAGTCACATCATCTCGAATATAAAGTAATTAAAAATAGAAACTAAGTCTAAAATTCTCACCCACACAAAGATTCCATACAGTAATAAAGCAATGAAAGCGGCATCAAAAATGAGCACCCGGCAAATTGGAGGTAGATAGCAGACTGCTCCTCCCCCTCTCTCTCTCTCTCTCTCTCGAGAAACCTTGCTCGGTATCTGTCCTCTTCACCCTTTTAAGATGCCGGAGTCTTAGCGGACAGAGAGATGGAAGGAGAGAATCAGCAAGGGCGAATAACAAAAAGGAGGTCAATCAACCTGAGCGCGGCGAAAAAGTCGAAAATTTAAGCCCGAGGAAGGATTCACCTGCACATAAATACGTGTATAAATAGACGTATGCTGTTTGGAGAATTAGGGGTGGAGGGCGAGCGGTGAGTATTTGGCCGCTGGCTGGACTGCTGTGTATGATTTTCGAAATGAATCAGACCAATTGTTCGCGTGCTGGTGGTGTAACCGTCCGACATTGATGCCCCGGCCAAAATACGAAATAAAATTTCTGTCCAGTTTTTATATGACAAAATGGCAGCCCGGTTTGGAACGGTTCTCAGTGCAGCCAAAATAATAGCGATGACCGGTTCCGGACCAAGTTAGTATTATGCCTCATGACATGGGGTAATTAAGAGGTATTAACCACGAATGCGATTTTGCGTCAACAGCCTCTCCAAAATGTAGTGGCAAATGACCAAGAACCAGGCCAAAATAATCTTCGAGCGCAATTGAAGTTCTCCCTTTTACTGGTCAACCCCTTCAAACCCTGTCGCATTCATGGCACAAGCTTTAAATCCGGACCAGCAATGCTGCCAGCTACGCTTTCTTAATGTTTCTTTTGCATGGCACTCTACACGAGTAATAAATATAGAAAACATATTTTTTTCTTTATGTCTGCATTTTTTTCTCTTCTACATAGAGCGAACAAGTTCAACGCGAGTCACGCTCACGATTTTTAATTAAACTCGCCGTCAGATTCGACCGGCTCGGCGTCGCGATTTACGAGCCCGAGTATAACTGTCGTTTTCGCTCGCCATTGATAAACGAAGGAACCGCACACGTCAGGTTATGAACTTCAGGTGTGCCCTGACTTAAAACTTGCGCTATGTCGGCATAAACTTTCGTGTCTTCAGCTCACCGCATGTAATGGTCACGGCTTTCCAGAAAAACAGGTGGCGGAAAATTGCCAACATCGTGATGGTAAATGTGGGGAAAAGGGGATGGGTAGGAACAAGTCACAATTTCAAATTATATTCGAATTTTTGTGGCTCCCAATTAGCCAAAGAGACTGTGATCAATTTCTTTAAGCTCCAGGCAGGACATCAAGTGATAGGGGATATGATAAATAATGTTCGAATTGTCAAAAATATAACAACAATTTAAGTCAATAACAAAGTCAAATGATCTCTTAACACATCGAAAACTTACGAACGACGTAACACAGTGCAATGAAAATTTCTCTGGGGTTTGCCACAATTTTCTAGGGCAGCGCAACTTATTTTAAGCCTTGATGTTGTGTCGTACAGTGCTTTAAGTTTGAAAAGCGAATAGATTCGAATGCACTAGTAGCAGAAAAATAACTGTTCATCGGAAAGGTGGTATTGGATGAATAGTTTAAATAGTTACAAGAGAGTGACACATAGTGACAGGACTCAATCTGGTGCGAATAGCAATCGAGAAAGTGGCAAGTACTTACAAGCGGAGACAAAACGTGAAACAGGAAATGGATTCTTTCTTACCTATAAAACAAAAATAAAATCACGAAATTAGTTTACGAACATTTTTCGAATTACACAAGCAAACCTTAAACTTAATTGGCACCCGCATACATAGTGAAGCATCGTCGAATGCAGTGGTCAAAATCGCAGCGAAAGCCAATGCTGGAGCCATGCGACTCGCTTGGCGTGAAATTTAATGGCCGCATCCATGAGCTTTACGATTGTCTACGTAATAATACCAACATGGCGCCAAATGGAAAATCCACGCGGGAGACATTACTCGCAAGAGAGGTTCATATAAGTGTGGATATTAATTAAACCCTCATATTGTAAAACGCCTGGCGAGGTAACAGGAGTGTCGTAACCTCGCCCCCCATACACTTCCAATGAGTACATGTATACACATTATACACTGAATGCTCTATCGTGGGTTATACGCCGGGTTGGGTTCAAATTGCTGGAGCGCGTAGACAACAAATACAGGCATCTGTAAATGGGTGGGGAGGGGTGTTGCGGTTTATAGGCGCATTATAGTAGTCTCAATGCGACTCTGTCCTTAATGGGGTTGCACGCTTACGCGTTCTTTGTTGCATATGGTTTAGAAAGAGTATCCACTGATGGTAAATTACGAGTGGTGTGTATGTACATGTACTCGCACACTGAAGAACAATGAGGTGCCTAATGGACTCTACATGTGTAATGGATTATCGATAACATTTAGAAATATAAATTGATTAAAGGAAATTGGTAATAAACACGCTAACATAACGTATATCGCTTTTCCATTCTCGCTCTCTCGCTGCAGCATAATCTGCATGTAGAATGACTGATACGTTTGTGTTCGTTGTGCGCTGCAAAATTCGTAAATTAGGATGGATTTATGTTTTTCTTCGTCAACCACGCCATATGAAACGATTCAATAATTCCACTACCAAATAAATTTAATTTATGTGGATTTTAAATGATGTAAATAAAACATTTCAATGATTAAATTATAAATGATATTTTTTATTGTTGTATTTTCACTAATTCTATCGCAAAATATTTTAATCAACAATTCTACCTTTAAACAACTTTGCACGAATTCCAAAATGAAATTTTGTTTCACTAGATGCCTGCAAGTCTATAAACTCTCTTCACAAAAATTAGCAACATCTTTACCAAAAGTGAGCTGACCCCCATGCTGACCCACGAGTCGACCATTCCCTGAGATTCACATAGCTTCACGAGCATTGTGCTCTTGCGCCAGCGCTGGGAACCGCAAAGCCGCCATCGAGTGACCCCCCCCCCTCCCTCCCCATCTCCTCAACTGACCCTCAAGGGCAGTGTGGGTCGCTTATTTTGTATAATTAAATTAGCAATTTAGTGTGCAGCATTCCGAAATTTGCACATTCCGGACTAAATTTTGTATGACGCGGACTTGCGGCCTGACATTATTTTGATTTACAAACTAGAATTTTCGAAAGTCGTCATTTACCCCTCACAAATTCAGCTCTAGGTTGGAGCATTGCCGCAAAATAACTAATTTCCAGAGGAGCAGTGTACACGGAGTTTCAGTAGGCTACACAGTACGACATGCAAAATAATCCAATGCATATATAATATAATGTATTCGGTGATCGCATAGGCGAGCGAAGGAAATAAACAGCTCCCACCACAATTTATTTCTCCGCAGCTTCCAAACCATCCCCCATTTTTACGAAATTAAGTAATGCTCACGATCGTTTAATAACCAGTGTGCGAATATCGCGTAGAGGCGAGTCAAAATTATTGACTCGATAATTTCCCCTGTTACTTTCAAGATTGCTTTTATGTTCAGTGGTGTCATGCACAATTCGCCCTCCCCCCAAGTGAGACAGTACGGTAACACAGACCAGTGGCAATCGCAAGTGGTCGCGTCAGTCAAACCAACTGTGAGACGAAGAAGGTATGCTGCTGCTGCTTCAGTCTGCATCGCCTTGAAGCCAGGGATTTTCACAGTTGACTGTATGTACTCGTCGTAGCCCAGCGTAGTATCGTCAATCTGAGTGATTATCTCAGACTTTAATTTAATTAAACTTTTCGTAAACAAAAGAGCGAAACACGCAGAGGCAGTGTAAGTTAACAAAATACTAGATGGCATACTGACTCTTGAATACTAAACTGGTAGTTACATAAGAAATGCTAGAGTAGAGATATCAACATATTCCTATTTCTTTCGGCTTACCTCATCATGATATCTATCTAGCATTTATTTTTCGTTTATTGCGTTTTCTTAAAGATTCAATAAAATGGGGTAGGCGCGGTAACAGAATGTCTAAATGCTATGCGAGTGATCAAGCCCAAAATTTCAACGAAAACGCTGCGACCGTCGCCGGTGTTTTATGCCAATGGATTCTTCGACACGACGGTATTATTAATACAAGCAACACAGAATTCACCATCAACAGAGGTGGCAATGATAATCGGTGAATATCATGTAAAGTATGAGCTGGAGGGTCATTAGCGAGCGTGCGCAAGGGCGCCCGCAGCAGATGGTGTCCCCTTATAACTTCCGCCAAAATTAAATATACATACAAACAGTACGTGCGTGCTCGTAATACTCTTAACTACCTGAGACCCCACTTCCCAGTCAAAAATCGGCAACATTTTTGCTCGACGAAAGAATTAATATTTTATTCACGAAAATTCATCGAATTGGGACGCCGGCATTACAAACACTTTTCTTTTGTCAAAAATAATTAATTTAATATTTAAATGCAAAAATATTTAAATAATCTTGTAGATACTGTGGTGCTTGAAGAGAGAGCATCATAAATGTTCACCAACAAAACTAGCACGACTAGCGCATCAATGCATGTGGCGCCCTCAGCATGAGTAAGGGTATATTTTTTTTCACTGTCACCAATGTTCAAATTTATGGCGTTTTGTGTGGATTCGTGGAATCGCTGCAAGAGTGCAAGGATAGTGCAAGGGCTGGTTTTTTGTGCAAGTCTTCATTTGGAATATTTATACGAGTGATAATCTCGAATGCTATCATTTTCTCGTCGGAGTCCTAGTTAAGTACATTCAGCACTTTTATTTGTGTAGCCCAACGACATCCTCAATGCAATATCGCTGGTCTCATGTGACTGAAGCCTTAATTTATGCGTTTCGAGATTGCTAGTGCGTATTAGAAATTCGCAGAAGAGGTGACCGCACTGAAGAAGGATTGACACCAACAACCATCTGCGTTTCGCGGGGCGACTGGGACAATACTGACCATTAGAATAATGACGACCATCAGAGGCGTCCTGCTCACGAGTATGTACAGTGGCATATTTTTTTCTTCTTCCAAATGTCAGAGAACCATCTAGTAAGTTCTGAGCAATATATTCGCTTAACGTTTCCTGCTCATGCAAAAACCCCGTCCAAAAATCATTCATTAGAACAAATGTTGACTCCTTGTGTAAAAATTCGTCAAAACTATTTTTGCCGAAACTTGCCGATTGGCGACGCCATACAGTAGTCAGCGTGCCCTAGAAAACGTCGTTAAAAAATAATATCCGTGGCCAACCAAGTTATCAGATACATTCCGAAACAGAAATAGGGCTCGCAAGGCGACGGAGTAAAAGAAAGCCATTTTTCTGAACTTCTGATTCGTGCTTGCCCGCGCATATTCATGCATGAAAACGAGGGTGCTTTACGAGCGACACATAATTTTGAGACCCTGACAACGCCTTCATGAATCTCCACCCCCTCCTCCTAAACCCCCTGCAGAGCTAGAGAGGAAAAGTTGTGCCATAATTTACGATGTGTGGCATGATATTGGGGGAGGAGAGGGGGGCGTCATTTATGCCACCAGTCCAACATTGTCCTCCGGATATCCCAGCCCAAACAAGCCATACAGAGTATTTGCTCTGTTAACAAAAATGCTTCTCGTTCAGGTCAAGTTCACAATGTTGACAACCCAGGAAAAGTATTACCACGATTTATAAAATAATGCCTGTACTCATCATAAACAGAAGTTGCATGCACAGATTAAATTCGCAATAAGTAATATGAGAATCGTTTGGGGAAGCTTGAAGAAGGAAAAGGCAACTTTTCCAAACAACCTTAGGGCATTTTAAAGATGGAAATACACTTGTTTAATCGATTAAAATTGTGTAGTGCAAGAAAGTCTGATATATTTAAGAAAAAGGAAAAACTTCATTCCCTTGCATACTCTGTATTTAGTTCAAGTCATTGAACGAGGTTTCAGTTGGAGCATGGTCTCCGGAAGACGAAAGCCACAACTGTGACTTACAGTAACTGCGAGTTGAAAAAAGAGGAAGGGCAGAACGACGGATCCGAGTCAACGGGGTCCCTCTCACTATCCATTGTCCCAAAGCAAAAGTAAAATGTTTTTTTGTCTTCTCCAAATCACACAGGCAGCATGTGGTGAGCGAAATACTTATCAACAGGACTAAAATATTTCGAGTAGCCGTAATATCGGCTGTTTGCATCAGTCAGGTGGCGTTCGAATGAGCCTGTCGACCAATTGGTACATGTTTGTGAAGCGTACCTATAGCGGTAATTGGTGCCTTCTTTCTTTTTCTCTTTTTCTTCTATCACTACAGAAGTTTCTGTACCCCTCTTGGTGCTTAGGCACTACGTGAGGGGCACATTTTCACCAGTACCCCGGGATCGAATAATCGAGAGCCTGCGCCGGGATTCGAACACGTAACCGCCGAGCCACAGTCAGTATGGCCTGCTATGACACATAAACAACCTATATAGAAACAAAATATTACAGCGCCTCCTAGTGATAATTCAAACCGCTAATGCAGAGATAGCAGGTATTGTATCGTGACGGCAAACAGAAAAGTATCTGTGACTGATTAATTTGTTGCTATATTTAGAATCGTAAACACATGAAATGGCCGACCAGGCAACATCTGCGCCAATTTCAACGACACAACCAACAAGTTTGAGCAAAATGCAACAAATTTCGGGTCGAACACAAAAGAGACAAAAGGTAGGAAGGAGGAAGACATAATTCTTTCGACGCCGGCAGGTTTCGGAGGCGAGGAGGCTGAGATGGTAAAATAATAGAAACGAACTTGTGCGTCCAATGTATGGAATATTTGAAAATGAAATTCGTAATTATGAGGGTGAAAGAAAGGGGAACTCTGGAATTGAAAGTCTTTTCAATTTTATCGCGAGAAGGGGTCAAGGTTCGAGGTCATCCTCCAACTTAAACCTTGGAATAACCCGAATATAGCTCAGAGTACGTTCAAATAATTCTCGATGAAGTATTCGGCCATTTGATAGGACACAACAATGTACTGTACAAAAACACAGTAAAGATTTTAATCTTTAATGGAAACTTGGACTTGCTCACCCCTCATCAAATTCAATGGCCACACACGGACACACCAATATTGGACTGCAAATTCTTGAAAACTCAACAGTCAGGCTCTGAAGTATTTTGACTTTTGAAAGTTACGTTGAAGTTAGTGTCAAGCAAACCGTGCGAACCGCTAATTGAAGAGTCATCTGAATTGTATGTGCCACTTTTCTAAAAATAATTTAGTCTCCCGTAAGCATATCAAGTTGGTTTTCTCGCGCCAAACCTTTTGATAATTATAATTTCCTTCTCTCAAACCCCCCCCCCCCACCTTTGTGATTCATAGGAACAGTTATTATAATATAGCAGATTATATTGCTGATATGTCTGCGTGTCTGCTGTATGTTGTCTCGCTTGCATTATAGTTGTTTCTCTGCAGACTAAGTCTGTGTTGCTCCCGACTCAAGAATAACCAAAGAATAAAAGAACTGTGCGAATGCTGCCGAGACACGCAGGTCGGGAATGCTAACACGCGATGCAAAAAAATCGGCGCGTCTTCGACGAGGACGAAGTTGCATGCTCGAGGTTTCGGCCAACATTATTAGCCAGGCTTCGTAGTTTCACTGTCCTCCGCGGAGTATCCCGCAACCATCAGAGGGTGCTGCCAAACGTTGTAGAGTGTTGACGAAGTACAGATATATAAATATCTATATATAGATGCCTTCAGTGTAGTCCTCAGCGTATTTGCGATCCCAGCGCGATCCTGAGTTCACGTACCTGAAACGGATTAACGTTTATTGATGGTCCACATTGGGATCGAGTTGACACCGTTAGGGGTGCTGCTTCACCAAACCCTAACCAATCGTTCTCACGGTTTATTCTGACGACGTCGAACGTAGACTCGACTCATTAATTGCGATATTACCTGATCATCCTGTTGAGCATTGAGCAGTGGCCTTACATGTTGTGTCATCGATTGATCAGGTTGATGAAATCAAGGCCTCTGGGGTTGACTGTCCATTTGATTTTTTTAAATTGTAGATCTTTCTGAACTAATTGCGAACTGAATGTCACGGCTGCTGATGTTATTTGCGCGATTGGATATGGATTCAGTCCTTCGCCTAGCTGAATCTCACTCTACCTCGCCAGTAGCCGAAAGCATTCCTACGTGCATGGCCACAATGGGCTGTAATCAAATTGGATAAGCACGCTGTCAGAAATAATAAATCGCACAATTTCCCAGATTCTGACTTTCCGAGAGAGTTCATATACAAGTACATTACACGCTATGTGTTTAACGGTGATCCTCCGTCTGACCACGGCGTGTTGCGAGTTTCGTCGGCCGACCATCAAACAAAAACACCTGCATCATTCAGTAGCCCACAATCACGCTCCTTAGACCCCCCCAACTTCAAAAAATTTGAATTTTTTGATTAAATACAGGCAAAATGGAAAATAATTTTATAAATTTAAGATTTCGCCGACCATTTTGTGCCTAAACTAGTAGTCATTAAAATACTTGTTTTGAACTACATATCGGGCACAAAGTGGACACTTGGTTATTCATTTTTTGTAAACTAAAATTTCTTGCCCCAGGCCAAACCGGATTCGCGCATTAAAACATCGACTACTTAGCATATTAATTAGCAGTAGATTCTTGCAACCCCCTTTCTGTTACGTGCGCAATTCCCGGAACACACAAAAAAAAATGTTTTGCATTTTTACGCTCTATCCGAGACACCACACATGTGTGTACAAAGGGAAAAGTTTTCGGGAATTCACGAGTTAGCTAATTATGATAATTAGCTCACCAATTGTGCCGGCATTTCGCGGCTGAAACGCCGAAATAGACCGCACCGATTTCTCCAAAGGCCGGGTCCGTCATTCCAGAATAAGAAAAAAAGCGCAGCGAATAAATTTGTGTTTTGTGGTCACGACCAGATAGGACAGGAAGTTGAAGCGGTGTTCTCATTAAGAAGTGTAAATTTTCCATTGAAAATTTTTTATACGTTTTTCTGGAACATCTTTAAATTACGAATCATTGCGAATCATTACGTAGCATTTCATATCAGCGATTACATGAATTACATACGTATACAATGCGGCACAGGTAACATGACGTGTGTACGTGCTGGCAACGCAACCTAATGTCGACTGTCATGGACATGAAACCAACGTAAACTCAAACTAAACTGGGCGTGGGATTGGTAAACGCGGCGAAGACATGGAAACGTCACAGTGACCCAATCAACGACGGGTTGTACACAATAGCCAATAAATGAGGACAACACCTCACCACGCGTTTATGCATGGCAATAGAGGAAGAAAAGCGTACTCGTTCCATGACTACACGTAAATAACACGTATAATAACTCGGTGGAAATTGGAAATCCTGTCCAGGGCGACGACAACTGTATGTGCAAGACGGCACACTGCGACCGTGGCCCGACCGCTCGAGTGAGTCTTCGCCGAGAGAGTTAACGAAAACTACCTCGCGACGACCTCCTTTTGGCCATGGACGCCGCCGCCATTGTGATTTGTGAAACGTCTGAACCCTTAATCCCTGAATCGAACACGATACCAATGTTGATTGTTCGTCCTTCCCTAGTCTAGTGATACAGCGTATATCTGTCGACGGATCAAAGGTTCTGGGTTCAAGTCTGAATCGGGTTACACATCGACATGAACAGATGAAAGGGACTGGTGGTAGGCGTCAGGTCTTTAGGGCGAAAGCGCTGGTGGACCTCCTTAACAAATATCTGAAGGTAGGCTTCAAATCAGAAACACGTTTAGTTTTATTTTTCGATAATTATTTTACAGTAATATTTTATGGCACGGAAATATCGGATATCTAAGTTATAGAATCAACTTTCTACGACAGTCTACCTCCCCTCCCCCCCCTCATTTCCGACCCCTGCTTCGTTTTTGACAAATCAACCCCTGAAATATGTAAAAGTAGACGATGAATGTAAAACATAGGAGTCGAATTTCCATGGTTCTGTCTCGTTTTTGTTTCTCCTAACTAAAAACTAAAATGGCCAAATTTAATCTTGCCTGGCCAAACCCCGAACCTCGATTGCCATGTTTTTAAAAGGACGCGTGTGACAACTCTAGCAAGAGCAAAATTTCGCCATCCCTAGGATAGGCAACAAAAAATCCATTAGACGTGACGAGGTGAATCGACGCTCGCAAATGACCGCCCCTCATCTACCTGTCTACCTAAATGCGAGGCTGGGCCGAGCCAATCGGGTTTGTGAATACAAGCATATAATTATACACACACGCAGGTAAAAAATATCTATACCCTATTTACACGCGAATGATAACAATGCAGCGCAATGACAAACAAGTCTGACGGGGATGGGGAGGGGTGGCTACATGGTCCTACGTATAATGACGCGATTACAATCCCCTGAGACCCACGTCTAAATGGGACACTTGTCCTGTTTATGCAAATATTTCCCAGAACCCATAATGGAAGAATGCGAAATAAAAATATATATTGTCCACACGCCAAAGTCTGGCAATCGATGGACACCCGTAAAGGTACGATGTCCGATTACGTGATTGGAGAATCGCGAAACTGCTGTTTCTCACCGGAAAGCCCTCCTGCCAATCGCGAAGTCTTAGGAGGACAGACACGTATTGGCACACATGTAAATGTTGGGGTGGGACGATCAATGGGGGCAACAATAGTATTAATCGACGATTCACTGTGCATAGAATTTCGAAGATCGACGTTGTATGCCAGTACGAGAGTTGACCGCAATGTAGAGACGTTTACGCGACCGTCATTTTTTTTCCAAAGGGGTTTCTGGAATTTTGAAAGCGGGTCACCAATATGCTCGCCAAACCCAGCCTTGATGCTTCTGCACGAGGTCCACATTTCGAAATCGACGATTCGGCACAATTAGCCGAAACATGTAATTAGACAGATCGCTCCTAAATTACGGCTCGGAATAAACCCTATGGAAAATAGAAAATAAAAAATTGCAAAGCGCGCTTTACTGGCCTAAATACCGATTGAACCTCAAGGTTGAACTTTCAGTGACTTTGTCGACGCCAACTGCAAAGGTTTGTATTGGCAATCGTCTCAGGTCGCGCTCATCACAATTCGATCCAGATAAGATACGCTGGTCTTCATTTTAATACGGAACGGACACGAGGATGGCGAACACAGAGCATGAGTGGTGCACGCATTCGTCTGTGGTGGTGGTGGCGCCAGCGACATTTTTTAATGCCACATTCGAAGCCAGCAGCCGCACTATTAACTTCCAAGTATTCCCCCCCCCCAACCCGTGATGCTGGTGGTTGGCAATCGTCGATAAAATAAAAACTCTCACACCTACCAACGAATGCCGCTGGGAGTGCTTTGAGCGGCACATCTATAGTGGTGATGGTGGTGCTTCGTCACAGTCTCACCTGACCCATGTCGCCCCTTGCATCAAACATGTATACAAACGCGCGTGTCTACAAAAGAGTACAATCGACATAACAGTTTTTGTCTGTTTTATCTCTTACATGTACGTTTTTCTAAAACCCGTAATACGGCGCGAAAATGTACGCTTTTCAATACTTTTTCTATGCCGATTTTCGGATCGGCCACCCATATAGACGACAGCGAAACGAGTTCAAAGTCGCGAAGAATGGGTTCGTAAAAGAAAAAATATTCCGAAAAGCGTCAACGTTCCTATGAGGATTTTCCGTTACACCCTGTACTGGCACAACACTACGCTCAAACGGTCAAAATGTACCCAAAATCTTTCTTATAGTTGCATGAGTTACTTCGGATTTCGATTCCACCGACGCATTTAGCATCATATGTTCCAGAGATTCTATGAATATGCTACGGGCTCTGAGATCGCATTGTGAAAAAAGTGGAGTTCGGTCGCATTGTTTTGTCCTTTTCTTCGTGTCCTTCATTTCGGGTACTTCATTAACGAGACACCTTTCGTCAAAGTCAAGGAATGTGGTGGGTCACATCTCAGGAGGATATATCTGGATCCATTACATAATAATAATTATTATCAAGGGACAACAAAACGGGCGGCCTCATCAAGCAACTTCATGAGTTCAGTTCACTTTTTGGCGCACAGGCGAAACGAGCACCCTGTACCAGTAATACACCCGTTGACAGAATGGCATTCGAGCATGGAAATGGGTCGGTTTCACGAGACACGTGCATACGTCAGAAAATTCGGAACACAATCAAAAGGGATTCTCGGCTCACAGTCACACCAGCAGGCGCACCGGCAAAACAATACAGCAGCAGACAACGCAATAATAGAAAGACGAGAAAAAACTGACCATTTACAAAAGGAATCGTCCTCTCATGTACGAATACGTTGTGCGCATGATAGCGTAAACTTCCAACGAGGTGTCGTCCCAAAAACCCCTGCCACCATAATTATGCACAGTGATTACGAGCCACCATTTTTTGGCACCTTTAATCAACGCATTGAACACACACCGTTTGGGCTGCTTGCTACTATGCGTTGGAATACCACAACATTAGCTACAATTGTGGACGCTGGGTTAAACGGCGAGATAATCGATAATTTTTTACCTTTGCAAAAGCGTTCTCGATATTCTGGCTGGTCGGTTAGGGAGTGTCGCTTCAAGTATAAAAGGATTGCAATGAAACGGTTAGCAACGGATAACCGCTAATTCAAAATAGAAATTCCTCCGAAAAAAATCTCAATTTCAAGCAACGCAATTTTTAATTCCAATTGCAGTTAGTCCAAGAAAGGAGAAGTAAAAACTTTTGCTCGTTAATATGAGCCGGAATTTCAGATAAAAAGTGAAACGCGACCTATCCTGCTTCATGACCACCAGTTACACCGTGTGACTCACCTACGAGATCACTGAAATTGATAAAGACATGTGATCAAAATACCATGTATCGATTGTGGTGAGAAAGACAATCACTAGGTTCGCTGAGCGCACCACCACGTCTCCACAATTACGGGGAAAGGTGGCCGACTACACGTGACGACGTTTTGACAGGTTATCCATCAAAACATTGGGTAGACGTGTCCCGAGTGTCACGAACGCACTGACAGGCAGACCTTCGTAAAACCAAATAGGCCAAATTTTGAGATTTGTAGCTGAGCACACGCGCGCACCACGACCTCGTGCTAATTGACGACCGGGTCGCGTTTTCAAATCTACCAGTCATCGCACATTTCATCACCTCTGGACACTCACCAGAAGCCAACTATACTTTAACGAGTAATTTTTAAGCAGAGGTTAGGCGGTGGTTTGCGGTGACCATACATTTGAGGAACACCCGACGCTTTTCCAAACTTACTATATATACAGTTGTAGTGGGGCACGTTCACACCTTATTGGACTTCCAGAGTACGTGTAGCGACGACCACATTAACACTAACTCAGTATAATAATTGCCTACTCCAATTGGAAAAGACGAAACAAGGAGATAATCCGTTAGATATTCGCGGCGATCGATTGTCAAGGTGGTCATGGCAGTTTCTGGTTTACCTGTGGGCGAATCAGATCGCCAGTCATGTCTAAAGTAAATCCTGACCCACTTAATAAATCTGCAGCAATCATTAAAAATAACAATTAAATCAACCAATTAGCTGTATGCTGATGATGAGAGTCACCAACAAGACTGCTAACTGAAAACGATACTCTTCACTGGGAATCGAGCCTGTAATCGCCAATTTCTACAAGCTAACATGAAAAGCACAAAGTGCTTCGTGGACAGAGCAACATGAAAAAGAATGCATGATTCAAAGAGATTTGACAATAGACCACCGCCAAAACCATCACAATAATACCAACGGTAGGCAATCGATTGATTTGCTACCTTGCTTTCATTGACTCAACAGCATATTCAACTTGAGACAAGAAAAAACCATTTTTGAAGAAAATATATCATTACTGTTAGGGGTCGCAATATTTCGTTTCGGGTGATGCAGCACTATAGGCCGTTTCTTGACCCTTACATTTCTTTGACGCAACCTGTATGTGGCGCGATCTAGGCGATTTTTTGTACAAATATAAAGCCAGACATAAGATAAAATCAGTGGAAACCGCACTGCTACGCCTAAATTTTACAAATTAGAAAGACCAAGGTCTGCAGCACTCCGCATGCATTTGCATAATTTTGCAGCGTGCATAATTTGCGTGAATGCATATGTAATGGCAGACTGCGGCCCGCGAGTTGGCCCACAATAGGTGTATCGCTATAAATAGTTGGGGGTTGCAAGTCGGTTGGTTGAGTGAAAAACAATAACTAATTTTCGCTCCCTGCGTATTGCTGGACTTGTGCACGCGAGGAAGAAGAAAAAGCGGTTTCAGGGGTTTCGAGCTCAGCGGAAAACGTAGGTTTAATCAGTTGCTCACTAGAGGCGCCGCCGTCAGCAGCCATTAGTGCACCATAGCAACAGCGGACGCTTCAGGGCACAACCGCATTGGGCAAAAAAGCATACCTTTTTCACTCGCCTATTTTGTAGGTAGCTGGTTTGTACATTCTGAACTTTCTTTTCAATTCTGTTTAAAAAAAACAACGTCGATTTTCTAGCAGAGTAATTTTAAACTCAGTAACAGTAATGAGTAACTCAAAAACCACGCCCACGTCAAAATTTAAATATAATGTTTAAAGGTTAGTTAGTACGACTCGTCGTGGCTCAGTTGGTTTAGCAACTAATGGGTGAGGTGATTTAAGTAGGCTGCGTTAGGCTACTTAGATCGAGAGGAAACGCCAGGAGGATATTAATCAAAATATATAAGGGGGTTTATGTTGCTGGACACAACAAGCATACCGGCGACGATCACGAAATGATTAAATTGAATAATGAGACAGCCAAGATTTAATTTTCGGTGATCCGTATTATCTATTTTCAAAAAATACAATTTACATAAAATGCGGGTAC